>CANXYC011286237.1:0-62955 GCA_948193065.1 Aleurites moluccanus | reverse complement strand
TTAAAAAATAAGTGTATATGAAATTATTTCATAAAAGAAAATTTCATGCTATTATACTTTTGTAATATTTTATTACAAATTTATAGAACTGCCGATATAATATAAATTTATTATTATTCAATTAAACCTACAAAAAAATTTCAATAAACACTTAAATTAATTTTAAAATAAATATGTGTTAACTAAATAGTTTTTGTATTTTTCTAAATTGTTAAAAAAAACGATTTTGATCATTTTAAAATAAAAACTTAGGATTGAAAGAGTGAGTTATTTAGCTTGAAGGTGGAGAGAGAAAGTTTTGTGAAAAAATAGACTGTCAATAAATAAAATAAATAAATAAATAAATAGAGAAAGAAGAGGAAAAAATGATTCAAAATAAAACAAGCTTACCGGTTCAATGAGTTACCGATTCAATAATTTTTATTTATAAATTAAAATTTACTATTTCAAAATCAAGTAAACTTTACTTGAAAAAAAATCAAATAACCATAGCACACACCCACCTTTTACCCCTAGTAAACAATCAGTAATACTTTATATTATTAACTTTGGGATTAATTTTCACTTTTCAGCTTATTTTATTTATTTAATTTTTCATATGCAATGGCATTTACGTAGTTTTAATAAAAACGAAGGACATTTGGCTTCTGGGAAACTACTATATTATCCGACTCAAGCAATCTAGGGTTTCTTTAGCAGGAGAGCGAGTTTTGGGACAGTTACAAAGCCGCAGTCATGGTAGACAAATCAGCCAAAGGAAGAAAGGAAGAGGTTGTTACCAGAGAGTACACCATCAACCTCCATAAACGCTTACATGGATGGTACTCTCTCAATACATACATATGCTTAAATAAGTGAATTTTATGGCCTTTTTTTTATTGAAAATGCTGTACATCTGATTTATAGGATGTTAAATTTTGTGGATTTTGCTTATTTCATGGCCTGTAGTTTTCTTTTGTAGTATTTGTTATTGTTTGGTTCATGGAACTCTGAAGAGAGCTTCGCTTGTTCAGTATATAGAAGTGTATGAACTTATGTGAATGATCCTTTGTATTGTAAGATTTATTGGAGCAGAGTGTTACTGAATGAGGAATGCTAATCGTTAGCTATAGAAGATTTTAAATACTACCTAACTTTAACAAATAGTTGTTGCATCTTGAGGGGCTCTGAAAGCGCGCTTAGTTTTCAAGTTTATATGTAATTTGAAAGAATTGCTGGTAATTGCAATTGTGATTTGGTGGAGACAACCTGATGCATTGCTAGTCTTATTGATTTGATTGCTGCTATATGTATTGTAGAATGTCTTTAATTATTGTTAATAACTGCACATAGAATTGATGAACTATTCACATAAGCATTTGTTTGTTTTATTAATATGTTTATGTTCCTCTATCATTTATTTTATTGGGTTTCCTTTTAATTTCAGCTGAAATTTCATTGTTATTGTTTAAACTTGTAACAATTCACAATGCAACAAGCCAGGTTTGTTTAATGCATGGGAATTTCCCTGTTGCATTCTTTATCTTAACTGTAGTGCCAATATGCTTGGAAAAAATCCAATTGCATTTTTGGATTAATGTAATTTAACATGATAGAATGTAATTAAATGAAAATTTCAGTAGAAGAATGAACTCTTTTCATTTCATTGCTTTACCAAATGAACGCATAGATAATTTGGTAACGTTGCTGTGGAAACACTTGTCTCTGAGTGTAACAATAAAGGAATTTAAGTTGGTCAATAATCCATGGCTTTCTTAGAACGGAGTGTTCAAACTGTCTCTAAACCGTAATTGATTTCTGTAAATGCCAGCTTCTGAAGCATTCTTATTTATATTTTTTTTGCATGAGTTATTATGGTAGAAACAACTTTAGTTTATTTTTACCCTCCTCTTTGTGGTAATTAGTTATTCAAGTAACTGAATCCAGTTTGTGTTTGGGTTTTATTGTGTTGAGAGATGTTGGCAACCTTTGGCATTAGTATTTGAGATTTTCATTTGTTTAATAACGTGTTTGATTAAACTTTCTTTGAATCCTATGTATAGCACATTCAAGAAGAAGGCACCTAAGGCCATCAAGGAAATTAGAAAGTTTGCTCAGAAGGCCATGGGGACAACTGATGTTAGAGTAGATGTCAAGCTAAACAAGCATGTGTGGAGCCGTGGAATTAGGAGTGTACCAAGGAGAGTTCGTGTTCGCATTGCACGGAAGAGGAATGATGAAGAGGATGCTAAGGAGGAGTTTTTCTCACTTGTCACTGTTGCTGAGATCCCAGCAGAGGGATTGAAGAGTATGGGCACCAAGGTCATTGACGAAGAGGATTGAAGTGGCCTGTTTTTTAGTTATTAGTCAAGGAACTCCAATTTTGTTTTTATCTTTAATTAATCCTTTGATTCTGTTTTTGTTGGGGTTTTTATCTTTTGAAATCTTTGGCAGAGAAATATCCTAAACTTCTATGACTTACGCTTTTTATTCTAAATGTCTCAATGGTTCTCATTCAATTGGTACTAAAAGAGATTGCTGTGACGAGTTATTTTTGCTTTAATCTATATGTCAAGGAAAATATAATCATTCTGCAGTTATGAAACATGGACACCTTAGTTTTAGGCGCATACTCGGGGAAAGTATGTGGCATGACATTCTCAAGTTAGCAATAATTTCAATGGAGAAATAGAATTTGAAGTCTAAAATTAATGGATTGTGAAAGGCATGAGACGTAGCCAAAACAACTGCAGAGCTCCCTGTTTCTCAGAGGGCTATATACTTTGAACTGCCCAAGACTCGATTCTTTTCCAGAGACTAGTTTGCCACCGATGTTGAAAGTAGTTTGGATTAGAAATTGCAACTCATTGGAATCCTTTCTCAAGGCTATGGAGCCGAACAACACCTGTCTTGTACGATTGCGCAATGAAGGCTGCTCTTCTCTGGTATCCTTTGCTAGAGGCCAGCTACCGCCAACTTTAAAAGGGCTGGAGATTGAACATTGTAAGAGTTTCAGTGCTTGTTAGACGAAGGCGAGAGTTCTTCTTCCTCATCTTTCCATGATGCAGGGGAAGAATTTCAAATGTACAAGCAGCACTATATCTCTTCTTGAGCACCTGAATATCTGGGATTGGCCATTTTTAGCATTCATTTCATGGGTAATTTTTAGTCATTGTGACTGAACTATAGACTAAATTTTAATATAGTCACAAACTTAATTTTTTTATTATTAAAGTCACTAAACAAATTAAAAAAATTTATTGCAATTTTCAGTCGAAATTTGGAACAGATTTGCTGACGTGACTGACAAACAACTTAATCAGATATTGACTCACTAAAAAAAAAGTCACATCAGCATATCACATCATCACTGAACTATAGACCAAATTCTAATATTATCACTGAATTATAGACCAAATTCTAATAGGCAAATTCTAGTATGATCACATATGTATTTTTTTTCATTATTATAGTCACTAAATAAACTTGATACTTCTATTACAATTTTTAGGCCAATTTAGATAACTTGAAAATTCAAACATGAAAAATTAGTCAATTTATATTATAATTAAAATTTATAACACACCGAAATATAATCAAATAATAAAGTATAATCACGTGAAAAATATATTCAAATTTAATTTAT
Source organism: Aleurites moluccanus (assembly GCA_948193065.1). Taxonomy (NCBI): domain Eukaryota; kingdom Viridiplantae; phylum Streptophyta; class Magnoliopsida; order Malpighiales; family Euphorbiaceae; genus Aleurites; species Aleurites moluccanus. Next base: position 59,330 of record CANXYC011286237.1, on the reverse strand, counting down.
CTTTTTAATACTAAAAAAAAAATTTAGAATTCACAATTATATAAATAATATCAATATTATAAAATCAAATTATTATTATCTGATTTTAATTTATTATAAATTAAATGTCAAAAATATAAAAATTTATCATGTCTCATTATTTTTTATAAAATGAAATAAAGATAAAAATTTTAAGCTGTGATGTATTTATCTAATGAAATTAATATATTAATTGCTTGTCATTTTTTTATCATTATTTCTTTTTTTCAAACGTAAAACTTACCTGTGAATTTTAAATTTTAAATTAAAAAAAAATTTCAATTTTGTTAATATTTTTTTAATAAGTATTTTTAAAAATTAAAAATTCAGATAATATTAAATAAAATAAATGAGGAAAAAATAAATATTTTGACATATTATTTGGAATGGTAATAACGAAATACAACACTATCAAAAAAATTTTTTTCCTCGTCAATTCATTTTTATATTAATTTATTTATATTTTTTTAATATAATTATTTTATAATTATATTTTATCTAAAACAATCATTATTGATCAGTGCTCTTAGGATACTTGTTGGAAATTGACCTGAAAATTATAACAGAATTATCAAATTTGTTTAGTGATTATAATAATAAAAAAAATACGTATGTGACCATATTAAAATTTGACCTATAATTCAGTGACCATAATAAAATTTGACTTATAATTCAGTGATCATATTAAAATTTAATCTATAATTTAATAATTATGGGTTAGACTGATGTGACATTACTTATATGATATTTTTTTGGTGAATCAATATCTGATAGATTACTTGACGGCCACATCAATAAATCTGACTGCAATTTTACATGAAAATTATAATATAATTTTTTAATTGTTTAATAATTTTAATAATAAAAAAATTACATATATAATTACATTAGAATTTGACTTATAATCCCTAAGCAAATTACCCTTCATCTCATCAGGAGATGAGTTACCTGTCATAGTTCAACATGTTAGTATTGGAAATTATCTGTCTCTCATGGCGTTTTTGTTAAGAATATAACATGAGAAAAAAATTTCAGATTAAACATAAAAATATTAAATGATTAATATAGAAATGGGTTGATATTTTAGTGGGAGCCCAACTCCTTTCTTATGGCAATTGTAATGATTTATTCTAACTTCAATTCCTATTAAGGGAAATCTAAAGAATTCATGATTAATTCCATGCACCCAAAAATTAGTTTTGTATTTATTGAAAATATAGATTATCATATTCATTATTCCTTAGTTTGCTGCATAATTTGTAAAGAAGTTTTAGGATCCCACATGCTCTCTGTTCTTTTTAACAGGGGCTTATAAGATTATCATAGTTCATATTTAAATTTGTAATAATTATCAGTTCCTGTAAGCCAAATGTACTTGTTTTTGGTCTTAAACTATTGCAATTCAATTATTGTAGGTTTTTATTGCAAACTATGTCTTCTTTTGCATCTGTTATTTCAACTTAGCCTATCAACACATCTGACTAATATAGTTCATTAACATGAATTGCATTAAGCTCTTGATCCATATGTTACACCGAAGGGCTTTTGTTATATCACAACTGCTCTTTTCTTTTTTGCCCTTTGTAATTGGTTATTCGCTTAACCTAACAGGGGAATTGTTCACAGCTTTTGGCTTTATCATGTCTTTTCTTTTTCTTCTGTTAGTTAATGTAATGTGTTTTGATTACTGAAAAAAGCCCTTAAATTTGTTGAAATTCCTATGTAAAGGACACTCAGAAAAGAAGGCTGGGCCTGGAAGGAAATCAGGAAGTGTGCAAAAAAGGCTAAGCTAATTAAGCATGCATGGAGCCTTGAGATCCGAAAGGAGAGTTTGTGTTTTTCTGTTTGAAAGAAGAATGATGAAGAAACAGAAAAAATGGGTGAGCCTTTAATCAGTGGTTCTGCAAGTATATATAGGCTGTGACTTGAGCATTAGTGGGGGCTAAATTCACCTAAAAAAGAAAAAAAGAGGAATGGTGAATAAACAGAGTTGATCCATGTAAAAAATTTGAGTCCAATTAAAACTTTTATTGGAAAAATTAGGCAGATACAAATTTTTGAACATGGGTTTTCACAAAGGCATAGATTATTTCTTTCTTTTTTAATAGTATTGAGAAGGAAAAATTAATCATTGACGGAATACACATTTATGTAAAAAATGATTTTATACATGCTGAAACGATGTCGTTTCTTTTAGCCGACAGCTCCCATCCTTTGCCTCCATAGCAATTTGTTTTATTAAAGTGGTCGTTTACTCAAGGGCGGGCAGTAAAAAAACGACAACACGTGTTCTAAATCGATCAAGACATTTATTCAAGCGATTACTCTGGAACGACAAGACGGGTTTGTAAGGCACAGATGTTATTCGGCAAAACCCACAAGTAGGCCCATGCACTTGTTAACTTGGGCCCAATTTAAAGCTTTCCCGCTAAGCTTTTCATTTTCACTTATTTTGACTATTTAAAAACCCGCCAAAGCCAAAGCTCTACTCAAAATCCCAAAAACTCACTCAGAGGGAGATTTCTTTATCTGTCAAATCTTTGATAATCTCCTTATAGCAATTCGAAGAATACAGCGAAAAGCTTCGGGTAAGGTAAATTTCTTATTTCTCATTCCATTTCCTTCATTTTCCGTTTGTTTCTCGGAAAAAAACCCGTATTTATGGAGCTACATTTGCAGATTTCATTTCATTTCATTGATTGATTATAGATCATATTTCCTTTGTTAAATTGCTTTATATTACTCATAATCTTGGATTTTCTAGCTCGAATTCCTTTATTCAATTCGTTGCTGCGTGTGTTTGTGATCTAATCATAATGTGATTGAAGATTGAAATTTCGATTTTGTGATTACTGATTTATGATTTGTGCTAATTAACTTTACTATTGCTGAACGTTGAATAGTTTGATATATTAGTTAATCTTACTTTGTTTTCGTTAACTTGTTACTAAACAGATATGGAGGGTAACCTTCAATTCTCTCCAAAACTAGGTCTCCTATGGAAAGTGATGATGGGCAGGATGTATCTAGGCTTAGTACTATATTGGTTACAACAATTCAGGAAGCCAAGGATAGGATTTCTCAGATAGAATACATATTTTGTAGTCAGCTTTACTCTAATTTCCAAACCAAATATAAAAACTTGCAAAAAATTTATTTAGAAGCTAAAAAGGAAGCAGAAGATTCATGGAAAGAGAAGGAGAAAGATCTTTTGCTACAGATTGTAATACTTCAATTTGAAAAGCAACAAGTTCTTGAAGAAAATCGGTGTCTGAAGCTTGAGCAAGGTAAGTGTACGGGAAACCTTGATGAGGAGAAAAAATTATTAGTTTTGAGAGAAAGAAATCAACAAATTAGAATTGATGAGTTAGAAGAAAAGGTTAGAGTTAGCAAGAAGTCTAAGGAAGTTAATGAGCAAAAGGAATTTCATAATAGGTTATTTCAATTGGTTCAAACGAAATCCTCTGTGATAGTGGGTAAAGAGGAACAACTGAAATAGTATGAAGATAAAACTAAGGAGTTGCTTGCCAAAGTGAAAAGCTTAGAGAAAAATGTTGGAATGCTTGAGCGGGAGCTTAAATGGAAGACTGAAAAGGTAGCTGATAAAAAAATGGATCTTGTAATTGCAAGTAAATTGATCGGAAAGCTAATATCCTGGATAAGAGATTGTAGTGACTTGAAGAAACAACTTGCAGAAAAGTTGGAATATTTAGAGAAGGATGTTAGCAAACTCCAACAGAATCTCGAAAAAAAGACTCAAGAAATTGAGGGAAGAATGTCACGAGCACAACTTCTTCAACAGATTGATATGAATAACCTGGAAATCTCGAAGCAAAAACAACAGTTAGTGGAGTCGGAGAATGATAAAAGATTGCTTCTGGAGAAAGTAAAAAGTTTAGAGGAGAAGACTAATGAACTACAGGAAAATTTCGGGAGCTACAAGTAATTTGAAGGAGAGAATTCATATGAAAAGTAACTTCAGCAAATTGAACTAAAAGACTCCCAGTTACTTGGAAAAAGGAGAAAAAGCATCTTTTTAATAAGTACAAAAGTTTGAAGTCTCAATACAAATTTCTCCTCTCAAATTGTGGCCTTACTGAGGAGAATTTGCTGCCCCAGATAGATGAAAGTGCCTCATTAAAGCATCAACAAAATGCAACAACTTCAACTGGTGAGTAAATATTGTTCCTCATTTTTCGTTTCATTGAAGGAGAGGAATATACCTAGTAGGAGAGGAGTTATGGGTTCAATAACCAAATGATGCCTCCTGAAAAAAGAAAAGGATAGGAATTAAATGATTAAATTCAGTGGCTATTTTCTAGTAACCATAACACGGTTGTTTGTCCTGGATTTTTCTTAATTGATTACGTAGGATATATAATCACTTTAGAAACACAAAGAAAAACACAAATCAAAATCCTAATTGCCTGCCTTGTTGTTTGTTGTTGATCACACCTGTTTCCATCCTTGATTCCAATGTCTAAACGATGTTGAATTGCCTGGTATTCTAGATTTTGAGAGCAGACATTCAGATACTTCTGCTCCTGCTTGTGAGGTGAAGAAAGTGAAGCTTGAAAATGATGATGGTGATGGTTTGGAGAATGATAAAGCGGTCAAATCAAAATCAATTCCTATGTCAAGCTTCCATTCTCCTACTTCCCATTATATTGCACCAAAATGTCCTCCCACTGCAAAATTTGTTCCAGTCATTGGTTCAAAACGGCCTGCATCTCATTGGATAGATACTAGGTCTCGACAATATGGAGATGGGCTTGATCCTCTCGATGATTTCCTTGATGCCCCCCTTGAGAAACTCAGAGGGACCTTGAATAAAGCCATGAATGAAAAAGATCATGATCTTCATATTCCAATTCAGAAAGATATACACGCTGGTAGTTCCAATGATGAAACACAGGATATGAATGTTGATCTTGGCCGGGAAAAACAGCAGATGCCACTTCCAATGGGTGGCCAGAAAGGGTTCAAGTTTGTTGAAGCAGTTAGAAATAAAGCTGAACGGGATAATTTGAAAGGAGTAGAATGCAAGCAGTGCAAGAAATTCTATGATGCAGTTCTTCCTAGTGGAGGCAAGGATACAGATGGCAATAAACAGAATTTCCTCTGTGAACACCATGACGGTGTTTCTAGGCATCGTTATAAGTACATCCCTCCTTTGACTCCTGAAGGATTTGGAATATTGGATTTGAATCTGAAAGGTGATTTGCTTGACTTATTTATTATATATATATTTTTAGAATAGATCTGCTCGACTTTGAAATTACTTAGCTACACAGACCTTGAAATTTAGTTCCATTATTAGATTTTTGAGGTTTCTAGTTATTTAAAACAGGATAAATAACTGATAACTTGAATGAAGATAATGTTTAGTCACTAATATATATATATATATATATATATATATATATATAACTTCAATATTTAATGTTTATAAGAGAGTGTATATTTCACTATTTAATATTCATATTTTTTAATTAGGAAAAAAAAATTTAATGTTCATACTTTTTTTTTTTAGGGAAAAGAGTTTTGGGAATATTATAGTAATTTTATTACATCCAAAAAGGTAAATGGAGTGTATTTAACCACTCCCCTAATGATAATCCTTCAAACATTTATAAAACTACTCCTTTTCTCTTTATAATTGTGGTAGATCTTCTTTGATTAGTTGCTCCTGAAGAGCCTGTTTTATAGTCTCTTGTCTGCTTTTGAGTAAGTAGCCCACCCCCACCCCATTCTCATGTCTCCTGTTCCTTCTCCCCTGACTTGTCACTATGGTTTTGACATGTATGAAGTACCTTAGTATAATAAATTAAAAAAAAAAAAGAAAAAACAGAAAGAAAGATCCAATGTCAATGGATATCCTTACGTTTCATAACAATTGAATTGTGTCTTTCTTCCAAACTTCATAATGTGGTCTGTGATAGGCGTTTGAGAAACTGAGGGTTTTTAGATGCCATATGATTTTGTCAAGGCAAACCCTGTGCTGAATTTAACTTGTGAAAACACTTCTGGACATGTTTCTTTTGAAACTGAACTTAAAATTGGAACTTCCATTCTTAGGACATTAGAGGTTTCAAACATGTGAATGCTGCAACAAACTTCACTGGAACAGTTAGAGGTTTTGTTTTACATCCTCTCCTCTTTAATCTGAATTTTTACTCTTGTTGCTTGTGATTTGGATTCTACATATCTATTCCTTTGCTAGCTAGTAATACCCAAGATTGTAATTCAAATGTTTAACATACTGCTGTTTGGTAATTTCTTTTGACCTCCTGAACCTACACTGCCATCAAATTCAGAAGCAGATTTGCATTTGCTTTTCCTATAATAGCTTTTGCATATTTTGTGTTTAATTTGCTTTGCTAATAAATCATGTTTATTTTATTTTTCTAATCCGCATATAAAGGTATTAATTCTGCAAAACAATAGATGCAAAAATGGTAGATTTAGCATAGTACTTTTCTATTCCTTGTCAGCGATGTGCATTATTGTACTCTTTCAATGATATGTTTTATCCGTACTTTATGCATTCATTTTGGTTAAATTCTATAACTATTGACGTAGCCATTAACAAAACTAGGTTTTCCTGAGTAGTAATGTGATACCAAGATATCAGCATATCTTGGATTTATGTAATTAGATATAGAGATTGATGAAGGAATTTTGGGCTTTCTTTCAACAAATTAGTCCATCTTTAAAAGAATTAGGTTGCCTTATCTGGATTTGAATTGAAAGAAACTCTAAAAAACTTCCTTTAATTCATTAGGCATGGTCAATTGTGGTTGGAAGTTGTCTTATTCCTATCTTAATATTAGAAGTTCATTCATCTGACCAGGTGCATCTGTATTTGTCGCCAAGTCTTTTAGTTTTTCTATTCTGGTCGACATGGATTTCGACTAGTCTAATTTCTCATAGGTGGCAAATTAATTGAGCCTCACTGAGTTTTTCTTTTCTCACGAAATTAGATTAGAAATAAAATCTTTCATATAGTTATTAAATAATTTTATGTAATTCTTCATATTCGATTTTATTTATTAAATGATTTTAAAAACGAATTTTATCGAGTCCAACACATAATAATTTTCTAGCTAACTGGAGTCATTTATTATTAATATTATTATTTTGTGCAAAAAAGCTGTGGATTATGGGGTTCAGATGGCTGCCATCTATTTTTGCAAAATAACTTCTTATATAATATATTTTAGAGATTTAAAAAAAAATTTAAAATTTTATAAAAATTATAATTTAATAATATTTAATTTAATGAATCAAATGATATATTTTTTATATTAAATAAAAATTAAATAGATAATAAAAAATTATAAATATGATAAATTTAAATTATTAGATTTAATATATAAAATTTATAATATATTTTTTATTATTTTTATTTATTTTTATTTAATATAAAAATATATCATTTGATTTATTAAATTAAATATTATCTATTTATAATTTTATAAAATTTTTTAAATTTCTTAAATATATCACAAAAAAAATTAATGTATAAAAATATAATACTGCCCCTCAATCCGAATTATGGCTTCCATGGTTAAGCGTGGAAACGAGGGAAAGGGAAAGAGTCATACAAGAGTTAATGTGTATGTCAGTGAGGTAGGCAACGAGTACTTATTGGCCATAGCCTTGGAGGAATATGTACTGCTGTCTTGGATTTTGACCTCTGGCAATGCCTTGTGGTTTATGGGTATTTATTAGATTTGTAGATAAAATTTAAAAAATATTAAATTTTTTAAAAATTTAGTTGGACTAATCTTTAATTTTTTTTAAATTTTTTTCGTAAATTAAAATTTATAGACCGACTCATGCATAAGTTTAATATTTATTTAATAATGACGATAAATAATTTAAATGTTTTGTTTAATACATGCACGCGGAAAGTATATGCTGTCATAAAACCTGTGAATAATTCAACAATAATAGAATATTTATGTAATACTATAATTTTATTTTAATATAAAAAATAGAATCCAATTAAAATCTAGTGACAAGCTATGGAAAATTATTACTGAAATATTATTATAAATTGAAATGTAGTGGTTAGTGTTTGATCTCCAGATAAATTACAAATAACAAACTGTAAGTGATGAATCAGATAAATCTATATATGAGTGTTTGCATAAATGTATTATATATTTTTTTTTTATTTTTTTATCTATTGTTTTAAAAATTTATTTATTTTTATTTTTAATTATCGTTTTAAATTTTTAAAATAATATTTATTTACTGTTTTTATTTTATTTTTATAGTATTTAATTATAATATAATAATTTAATTTAAAATAAAATTAATGATATAAAATTAAATAAATTATTTTAAATATAATTAATAAATATTTTAATATATATATAAAATTTTAAATGATAGATAAAAAAAAAAAAAATGGAGAGTTATATTTAATGTTATGCCATTGGCAAGGCCAAAAAAACACAAACCTCGAGTAGTTTTTGTCCAAAGAGCCATAAAATTTTAAATATTAACTGGTTATCTAAAGAAACAAAGCAATGTTGATTTATAACTAATGTCGTATATCTTTATATAATTATAGTACTGTTTATCACGTGCATGCTGTTAGACTGGGACCCCTCTGTTTCTCCTTTTCAATTCGAAGCCTAAAAAACAAAAGAAAGTGCTTTCAATTCTTTACAAATTTTTTAGATAATGACCCAAATACCCAATAATTTCAATATCCCAAAAGGTTCCCATAAAGTACCACTTTATTTAGGGGTGATAACAGAGTCGATATAATTTGGTTAAATTTATTTGATTAAATAAAATGATGAATTTAATTTAATTTAATTAAAAATAAAAAATTTAATTTTCAATTCAGTTAAAAAATTTCAATTATCAAATTAATTAAATTTATTTATTCATTATTATTTTTTGATAAATAAACTAGAAATTTTAGTGTATCAATTAATTTAGAGATTTATATTTTTATTTTTCATTGGATGTACAATTAATTTATATACTTAAATTTATGAAAAATCAGTTGTAAACCAAAATATACTTAAAAAAAAACCCTTTTATATCAATATTTTTTTTATTATATTATTTATGCATTTTTTTTAAGCAATAGTTAGTTTGAGCAATGCCCAATTGCCTGTGCATTACTTAATTATGCAAAGCATCTGCTACGTTATCTCATCTCACTCTGAATTAAAGTTTATGCTGTTTTCCACGTGAATGAAACTGCCATATCTTTGTCCATTTCAACTTGTAATTAACCCACAAAAACATTTTTTAAACATTAGAACATCACATTACATTAATCAACTCTACAAATCCCACAAATCATTCACTTTTACATTAATTAATTAATAACACTATAGCAACAATAATCACCCTGTATTTCGGCCTCTTCATTTAACCCATATCGGCCGATACACGCTAACAAGTCCTTAATGGATTTCCACAAAGACAGTCATTGTTAATAAAAGACGATCCTTCAAGCTGATCAAACGGCCACCCGACCGGAATAGGCCCGCAAAGATGGTTGTGGCTAAAATCCAAATGGCCGATATATTTTGAAGATGATAAAGAACTGGGTATCGAACCCTTTAAATTGTTAAATGATAAATCAAGAGCCATGAAATAAGATTTCGGTCCGAAAACATTTGGTATGTTGCCTTCAATTGAGTTTCGGCTCAGATTTAAAATACCCAAACCAGTACTGCTCAGCAAAGAGTCTGGTATTTCGCCCGAAATCATGTTGCTATCCAAATTGAGAGTTGAAAGAACCGGCATGGTTCCTAACCAAGAAGGTATCACACCCGAAATCCGGTTCATGGACAAATCTAAATCTGCAAGACGGTACATGTTGCCTATTGAATTTGGAATTGAGCCGGTTAGCTGGTTCCGGTTCAGTAATGCCCGACTCAACATTTTCAAGTTACCAAAATCGGCCGGTAACTCGCCCAAAATTTGATTGTTGCTTAAATCTAAATGCTTGAGATTAATTAAATTGGTAATGGACCCCGGAATATACCCCGATATCTGATTGTCAGCAAGATTCAAAACAGTGAGTTTCGGAAGATTCCCAATTTCCAACGGAATCATGCCGGCGATTTTATTTCCGACAAGATCGAGAATTCGAAGTGAACTCAAAGAACCAACACAATCCGGAATCTCACCGGAAATACCTTTCCAGTCAGCAATAGTTAAAGTAGTGAGACTATTAAGCTTACAAATTGAAGGGTTTATCGAACCGGTCATATAACCGGACCTGCCAGCCTTTTCGAAAATGGGGTCTTCAGATTCACCGCGCAGGTTGATGTCCGCGACGTTGCCGGTGGTGGGATCACAGCTGATTCCGTACCAATTGGAGCAGCAATTAGTACCTGTCCATGTATTGAAGATACCCAAGTATGGCTCAATTAAAGAAGATTTGAAGGCTAATAAGGCTTCCAGGTTGGACGCCGGACAAGAACTGACGGTGGCGGAGATAACGGCGAAGAAGAGACAGAGTGATATAAATAAAACACCCATATTTCACTCTCTCTGTTTCTGTTTCTGTGTATAATGTCTAAAAATGGTTGTGTTATTTCAGTTACAAGAATGTAGGAGGTTTGTCTGAAACAAGGATGAATGGAGTTTTAGTTTAGTTGCAGAGAGAGAGCGAGAGAGAGAGAGTATTGAAGAGAGTGAGAGAGAGATGGGTACAGATGGACTGGTCTTATACATATTTTTGGACCGATTTGCCCTTTCTTTTTGCATTATTATATTATTATTTTTGGCGAATTATGTGTTTTATGATTAATTCGAGGCACATGTTCGATATGTTATTTTTATTAAAATAATTCAGTATTTCATTGCATTTGTTTTAAAATAAATATTTAGTTATAAAATATATAAATATTAAATTTTTTTAAAATTTTTTTAAATTATCTTTTTATTATTTTAATATTTCTATTCTAATTAAATACAATTATTTTTTTTAAATAATCAATATTTATTTTTTAAATTTATATTAATTATATAAAACTAAATATATAAAGATATTATTTAAATGTCAAGGTAAAATTTAATTATTTTATTTTTTAATTTAAATTAAAAAATAAAATAATTAAATTTAAACATATAAAAAAATTAAAACATTTATTTTGAAATAGAAAAAATATTATTAATTAAAAACAACAAATTTAGTATCTACGTCTAATTATTCTTTCTTAATCTTTACATAAATGGGCACATGAAAAACCAACCATCCATTAGTATCACTAATATTATTATCAGTAAATATTAATAAATAATGCTAATTATTAAGTAAATTTAAGTAAATCTATCATATATACATATGTTAGTCATGTATATAAGATGACAACAAAGACATAATATAAATTAGAGTTTTTCATGAATAGAAACACAAAAACAATATGTTAAGAAAAAGTTAAGTTACTCAGCATTTGTATTTTAAAATGTTGCTGAAAATAAATTATTTTAATGATGCTTGTTGATTTAAATAGTTAAAAATTTGATATTGTTTAAATAATATTTTAAGTTTGAATTTTATAAATAAAAAAAATAAATATTAAAAGAATTTTATTTATTGTGAGTTTATCCAAATCGAATTTCGATTTAGTTGAGATGTTATGTGATTATTTAAAACAAATAAAAGACATCTTACTCATATACTAATTTAGTTGTGTCCTTTTTATGCTAGTTTATATATATATTCTTAAGAGGAAATTAAGGTTGTCATGCATTTGATTATTCAAAAACTAAACCAATAGTTACAGTATTAACAAGAATATGAATGTACTAATAAGAAAAAAGGGATATGAATATGAATGGAGGGCCCTTTTATAAAAGTATAAACTGTAACATAAAAAAGGAAAACAGAAAATGGCATTTCTTATTTGTGGATTAACTATGCAAAGGACATATGCATTGAAAGCAATATCAGTGCAACACAAAAGCATGGGCTTTCATTGAAAATTTGACATCATCTATACCCAACATATGGTGGTGCAATAAGATCTTTATCATAATTTCAAAATTAAAATCTAAATCCTAATAATTGAAGATTTCCTCTTTTCCAAAGTTTTGTTTTCAAGTTTCACTCATGGTAAAGTCTAAATCAAATAAAAACAAAATCTTTTTATAGTACAATAATCCACAACATAATTAGTGCTAATTAATTAGCTTGAAGGAAACAAATTTCTTCAGCCTTATTATTCTATTGCCCTAATAATAATAATGATTAGATCAATAGCTAAATAATTTGCTTTTTTGAAGATATAATTAGCCTTTATTAATATTTTTTCTTACTCCAATTTGTTTAAATAAAAACAAATAAATTAATTTGAAAATATTTGCAATAAATAGTAATATATGTCTTGATCATACAATAGACTCAAATTCGAGTCTATCATTCTTCAAAAACCAAAGAATAAAGCCAAATGATTTGAGACGTTTTTTCTTTCAAAAATAATTCTCTTGGGATTTGTAAGGACCCCAAAAAACAAAAAAGATTTGAAATTCAGAACTTAAAAGATATCTTCAAAGACTACAATCTTTGTATATAAGGGTTCATAAATGTTCTCTATTTTGATAATTCTTCCAGCTCATAGTCTATAGTGAATGAAATATAATAACTTTTAACTTCAACCCCACCATTAAAAACTTGTTTTTTGAGGCATGGCTTGTAGGCCCATGTCTAGTTATTTTTCATGTTAGCAAATGTTAATTAGAAATTAACTAGCCATGTTTCAAAATTTTCCAAGACAACTTTTATGCTCTAAATGCTATTAATAGCTTACTGTAGTTTGCAAGAATAATAAAATAAAAAGTTGGGTCAATTTATTCCTTTTAAATATTAGAATAAAAAGATTATGATCGATAAATTTAAATTTAAAACTCATTCTTAAATAAAGTTGCATCTATCGTAATACTTATAAATACAACATATAAGTATATATATACATAGTATCAATAAAATTATAAAGATGATATGCTTGACATGTTCATAGTTTCAATTTTGTGATTTTATACTCATGTTTTCTAATATATGATTCGAATTTTAAATTTCAATACCATTTGAGAATTTAAAATGAATAATTTTTAGTAATTTTATGATTAATTTTTTTATACTCTATAAAGGTAAAAAGAGTATTCACAAAGTCGAAAGAAAAGAGGTAGGGAAAGGAAGTGAGGGGGCCATAGAGGGGAGACAAGATGAAAAAGAAAGTATAAATGAGATTATTTAGTAGGGAACGTATAAATGTGTCCTACATGAAAACATAATGTGCTTGCAAATTAAGCAATTCACTGAATTATATTCATTATTATTAAGCCTATATTATAAATTCATGGAAAAATTAGGGTTCACAATGCATGCATGAGAGGTGGTTAGCTCTGGCTATATCTTACCTGTTTTCATTTATGATAAGAGCAGTACTATTCTACTATCTATCTCCTTTTTCAACGTTTCCATTTTTTTTTTATTGAAATTTCTTCAATGATTTGATGGTCTCAAATCAAATTAATTAACGCATAAGATTAATATTTCAAAATTTAATTATACATTCTTGATAAAAGAGATGATAATTTTTCAAAATCTTTAAAAAATAAAAAATTTAATATCGATTGATATATAAACTGATATGAGAATATCTCTTATTGATTGAATAAAAACTAAAAATCTTTAAAATGATAAAATGCCCTTTAATTTTATTTCCTTTTTAAATATTTTGCTCAATAAAAAGTTAATTAATATCAATTGCCCAGTAATTATAATTTTTGATCTCATTTTTGACTTAATTTAATTAATAATTCAAGAGATATTATTCAATGTATTTGATAAATATATATATGCCTTCTCTAATATTTATGAGAAATTCATATTTTGTGATTTTAGGTGAATTTCATACTATATGTAACATAATAAAAAGTAATTATTAGAAAGATTTATATATAAATGAATAAATTCATGAAGACTTCCAAAAAAATACAATTTATCCATAAGATCTTTTAGTTTTTAGCTTATTATTATTGGGAGAATTTTGAGGGTGAAGAAGAAGGTAGGTTAGTGACCCACTATAAGCAACTTGTATGAATGTCATGTGATAAAAGCAAAAAGAGAAGATATACATTGGGCATACATGCCCACTTGTTTTCTCACAGCAGACAGTTTATAGTGCATAAAGTATAATAACACATAACAAATTAATCTCTGTTCGCACACATGGGTAGAAGCTAGTCACTAACTTTTCTTGCAGGTATTAAAGACTTTTCTCTCTGAACCATGATCCTTCGATTTTGAATTTCCATTAGAGTTAAATTTTTAAAATTTAAAATTTTAATTTTTTATTCTCTATTTAAGATCTTGAATTCTTGATGGGTTAATTAAGAATGATGAGTTACTCAAAACCATGTTTCATGCTTTCATTGTCAATAATTAGAGAAATCTAAATTAGTGATTTAATTTTTAATTGAGTTAATTATTATGAGATCACTGTATTTTAATCGATTATATTAAAAAGTTTGTACTTTTAAAATTATATTAAAAAGTTTCTAAATTTTAGTTTTGTTAGACTATAAGATTATTCCATTCATTTTTTTTAATTTTTCCATTAATCAAACTCTCAAAAATCAAATTTTAATTAAAATATTTATTTTAATATTCAAAATACCTCTTCCTTTTCTTCTTACAACCAAACCCTACAATCAACCCAATCAAATAATCACAACCAAACAATTTTGTCACTAAATAATATTGATTATTAAAAATATAAACAATCGCTTCAATTTCAATTTATTAGGTTTTTCTTTTTCTTAATCGTAAAATAAAAAATTATTTTTTTGGGAGCTAAGAAATTAAGAAAGAAATAGAAATGGAGAACACTGTAAAGGGTTCAATACCACTTCCTAAAACGACAAAATATGGTCCACCACTTCCTCCTCTTCTTCTTCTGCTACTAGTAATAACATAACTTCACCGATTACTGCACCTAATCATATCTCTTCTCTCTCCCAAAATGGAGATGTTGTATTTGACGGTGGGTTTCACATGGTCACTTTCAGTGCTGGTGGTACGGGTAATGGGGGTCTCTCCCAAAATGGCGATGAGGCTCGCTCTCCACCAACATCCAAATACTTAACAACCGCGTCATCATCGCCAGATACCAAATGGAGCTTATCAAGAACCGAGTACTTAACAAATCAGGCATGACAAGTGTGAGACTTGAGGCGGCAAAGTCGAGTTCGGGTCTTGATATCGAAGATATGTACAAGACCGAAAAGATTAGAGGCAGCGATAAGAGACCCATCGAAGCGGAATGAGCAAGAAGAAACGACGTCGAAGAAGGAGGAAATGGTGGAAGTAGGAGAGAAGGTTCAAGAGGAGAAAAAAGTAAGAGAGGTGGAATTGGCGGTGATGAATAGATGAGAAGAGGATACAGAAGAGAAAGTGATGGAAGGTATTGAAGAGACTAGGTTCTGGATTTGGTGGAATTTGAAAGATGACCAATATTTTGATTCTAGTGTTTTTTACGGGGTTCTGGTTTTGGGTTTTAGTTTAGGTTTTACAAGGAAGGTTTTAGAGATGGTTGTTTTTTGGTGTTGGTCTGCAATTGAAGGCGGTCATGCGGAGCTAAAAGCTTTGCCTGGTTCGTGCTGGATTGATGGTGGAAAACAGCTATAGGAGAGAGGGTTAGGCCTCCTACAGCTTAAACAATCTAGAGCTTAATCAAAAGTCTTTGGTCACTAAAGAATCGATGGTTCTTATTTTCTTCTCCAACCAAAGTCAGCTTTGATCAAAGCCTAGCCGCTACCTCCAGCACTGGAATTGCTTGCAATTCTGTCACCGATGAGTTTGCTATCATTGCCAATTCTCCAATGTCTAAGTCTTCACATAACAACCCAGATTCAGTTGCCGATCCATATCTCGAAGGAGCATAGTTGCAGATCGAGCCCACTAACGGTTTTTCAGTTCATATCTTGTCGTTAACTTTTGTTATAGCTTCTTTTTGGTTTGCCGCATGAGAGAAGAAATTATTCTAGTATATCGTGAGATAATAGCGAACTAAGATCAATGAAGGTTCACTTAAGTAAAATTTTGTTCAAACACAGAAAAAAAAAAGACACAAAATTCATTGTGTTTTTTTTAATGAAAATTTTGGTGTGGTTGAGTGGACATTTATATTAAAAATAAAGAATATTATGAATTTTTTATATAAATTTAACGGATTTTTTAATTGAAATTCCTCAAATTTTAACGGAATTAAAATATAGAAACTTTTTAATATAATTTTGAAAATATAAATTTTTTTTAATATAATTGACAAAAATATAAACATCTTATAGTAATTAATCATTTTTAATTACTAATCATTAATCAGTGCTTTATATTTTATTAAAAAGACATATATATTTGGAATCACACATATATATATATATATATTAAACATTAAAAAATTGGATAAAAGATTTATATTTTTTAGCATTAACTTCTTTTTTTCTTGATAATAAAATAGTAAGGCTCAATAATGCTGAAAGAAGTAAAGTAAGTAGGAAAAACTTTCAATTTATAAAGAACTTGTCTTTCTCAAAGAATTTATAATTGTTTATGACCTTGTTAAAAAAAAATAATTATGATATACTGAAATGGTTTCAAGAAAAAGGTGTTGTATGGTCTATTAAAAAGATTCTACAAAATTCTTAAAAAAAAAAAAAGATTCTACAAAAAGAGTTCATTTGGTTCCCCTGTGGCTGCTCATGATATGTAAAAAAATTGAATATTTCATAAAATTCACATATTCAATTCTTGATATGGTTTCATCATAGAAATTGGCATTATTGAATATAGTAGTCATCATTCTTTTGTTCCTCAAAAATAATTTCTTAACTTTTTTTTTTATAAATTTAGCTTTAAATAAAATTTTATTTTCAATTTAAAATTTTACGTATATTTTTTTTATATTTTAAAGACAATTTCAATATTATTAAACCAAATATTGATTAATAAATATAAATATTATATGAATAATTCAGCCATATATTTTCTTATCTTCTAATTCTAATAATTATCATCTCTTGCAAATTTTCAACCTAAGAAATTCTTGAGTCATAAAATACTTATCACTAATATTTTTGAAATCATTATAGCATGTGTTTAACAATGATTACAAATGACAAGATTAATTAATAAAATCTATACTCTACCAAATCAGCTAGAATAAAATTTATTTATTTTTATGGTTTGATAATTGATTAATGTCATCACTATCATTATTAATGTTTCTAATTATATAATCATCATATGTTTAATGAAATCAGTTTAGATTTTTTATCTTATTATATATTTTATTTTTTTATTTTTTTATGTGTTTAATTATCAAAATATTTTTTAAAAAATAATATGATACATAAAAAAAAAAATATATGAAATGAAATTAAATATAAAATAAAATAAAAGATTCAGACTGTAATAAAACACTTGATCAATCGTTTAAAATAAATAATTTTATCAATTCATAGTTGAAATTCAATTAAATTGTAAGTGTGGTATTTTAGATTATGGTGATAAAAAAATATAAAAAAAAAAATCTTTGCTATAGCAAAAATCTTAGTTTGGTTTAGAGGAAGATTAGGGATGATAGTGAGACACGTGGCAAAGATCTAAACCAATGGATGGCCAAACTAATAACAGAAGGATATCAGGGGAGAACATGGGAATGTGTTGTCTCCATTCGAACAAAATTTAAGGCCTGCCATGTGATATGGTCAACCATTGTTAGACCTCTTTATTATTTGAAGCAGACAATTACAGTGTAAATATAAAAGAAAAAGAAAAAAAGACAATAGCATGAGATTTTGGATTGATATAATTAAAATATAGTTGTTATTTAGAGCCCATAACTCTAAATCTTGAAAATAATAAAATAAAGGATTAAATATTATTTAATTTCTAATTTTTAATAAAATTAATATTTGGATCTCGACTTTTCGAAAAGTAGTTATTAGATTCTTAATATTTGATTTCGTAGTACAAACTGATTATTTTGTCAAATTTTTTTAAATTTTCCATAAAAAAAATTAAAAAATAAAATAAAATAATTTTTTTTCCCAAAAAACTCTCATCCCCAATCTCTATATTTTTTTCTCCATTTTCTTTTTTTTTTCTTCTAGTTTTTATTTTTCATATTGTTTTTTTTTTTCTCTTTCTACTGTTGGTATCATTTTCTTTATTTTTTAGTTATTTGATTTTTTTATCTTGATTTTTAAAAATTTAGATTCTTGGGATTTTCTTTAATAAAGAAATATTTATGTGTGAATATTATGATTGATGAAATTGTGTGAAAAATGGGGAGTTAGTGGTGATGAAAAGTAAAGAAATTTGGGAAAGGGTTAATAGAATGATATAAAAAAGAAAATTTGATGGAAAGTAAAAAATATTTTCATTTTTTTCACGGTATTTCAAGAAAAATTTGTTAGAAAAATTAGTTTTTATGATGAAATTAAATGTTAGGAACCTAATAATAATTTTCTAAAAAAGTAGAGATGTAAGTATTAATTTCGCTAAAAATTAAAAATTAAATAATATTTTATTCTAAAAATAAAATATAATGCGAAACATAGTCAAATAATATATACATATTTAATAGATTCAAAATTAATTTTCACCTCTTAATATTAAAATATATATATATATATATAGTGTGGACGTATTAGAGAAATGGATTCTTAAAAAATAAAGCAATAAATTAAAGAGCTTGCTAATATAATTTTTACTTCTACTATATTCTGAAATAATAAGGGATTAAATTACTTATAAATTTTTAGTTTCATTTACGAAAATAAATTAATCAAAATAATTAAAATTAATCATGAGAAAGAAATAAGTAATAAATTAAAAAATAACTGAAAGAATTAGACACTTATATTAATAACGAAAATTAATAAGTTAAAACTAATTAAGTGAAAATTTAATTATAAAAACATGAAGAAAATAAAGCTAATAAGAAATAGAAAGTACTAGATGTTTTGTATTAATTACTGTAACTTGAAGAAAATTGCAAGAATTAAAATTGATCTACTAAAATTGTATTTGACTACTTGACCGATTTTATGAGATTCCGTTCGCAAATTTTGAAGGAAACAGCTAACAATTTACATCAGACTTGAAGTTTAAATTAATTAATGAATCAAACCCAAATATCCAAGTCCAATTAATTTAAACTAATTAAATGAACAAGTTCCAATTAACAATTAAATTAATGGGCTAAAAATAATTACACAATTAAAATTAAAGCCCATAGTTAATTATGGTGTTAATAACAGTGTCGGTGGAGATCTAGGATAACATTGGTTGATGAATTACCTTTTCTTAAAGTTACAATCCCAATATAATTTTATAATTTGAATTACCTTTTCTTAAAGTTACAAGTCTAAACAAAAGCAAGTGTAACTCATAAATAATAATAAAAATATAGGAAGATTATTCATTGGTTGGCTTGGCTGTTGATGAAATGTTAATAAAATAATTGCTAGGTTATTAAATTACTGATTAAATTTTTATATTTTAAAAATTAAATGTGTATACACTCAAGGATAACGTCAGAAAGTAAATATTAGACGATTTGAAAATTAATCTTATTTAAAAAATTAAATATAAATAGATTAAATAATTTTTTTTTATACGCTAATGATATTTTTAATTAATTTTGAATGAGCTAAAAATTAATTTTATGTAAAAATCTGTATTTAAATGGATCAAATAAATTTTTTTATAAATTAACAGGATATTTTTTTTTTTTTGTAGGCGACCCTAATCTACCTGAACCCTATGAGGTTTTCATCCGTGCATGCACCTTAAAAATCTGGAAAGGTTCTAATCTCACATCTCAGATTAGGCCAAGATCAACTGACTTCTGAAAAGATGAAGAAATTATCAACATCACTACAAAAATAGCTGTTTGTGATTACCAAACCACCAGCATCCTTGCCAGCAATTAATGAACTACAACAACCACTTCTACCACTTTCTGAACGAGCCAAATAGTTGTGGTACTTTCTTTTCCTCAGCTACTAGCCAACAGGCATGGTTCCCTGCTTAAGAACAACTGAACCTTCTTTAGCAAGTGAAGGCTTGAGGCAAAGATTTGTATTAGTATTGATTGTAGGAAAATGAATCCTAAAGTACATCATACAGAATTTGAGATTATAGCAATGACAAATGACTAAATGAGGCATCTGTTGTCAACCCAAAACTTCTATCCCTGCAGCTACAGATTTGATTTAATGATACAATAATATCAAGCAAAAATATCTTCGGTGATGAATGATTGCTCGTTATTTATCCAAGTTTCTGAAGGGAATTTAAGCTGCTCATAGTTTAACTGTCTTGAAGCTTCATACAAGGCAATGCCAACACTCACGGAGAGATTTAGACATCTAACATAAGTTTCAACCATTGGAATCCGAATGGATCCACCACCAAATGTTTTGTTTTTACAGTCTAGTAAGGCTTCCGGTGGTAGGCCACTTGTTTCTGAGCCAAAAATGAGATAATCACCTTTTCTATAGGAAAATTCCTGCAATTTGGGAAAAAAAAAAGTTGCAGTAAGTTTTAAAAAACTTATGGAAGGAGAAACAGAGAATGCCAATTGTCAGTCAAATGTAAACTTGACACAAATGGCTAGAACATGCAAAGAGCCAGTCTGTTGCTTTAGAGATCATTTTATACTTGTCTGGAGTTTATTATCTTTGAATTAATGAGCTCTAATAGAAAACTTCTAACTTTGGTAATCTGAGTAGCTTTTTTAACGTAATTATGCAGATAATGGGAAAAACATGGGAAGGAGTCCAATGAAATTCTATTTCTCCGAACATTGTAGGGGATGTTTGCTGGACTAGTTACACTTGAAATGATGTTTCATATTTCAAATTGGAATTGTGCATGTTCCTATATTTGGAATCACAAAGCACTCTTTACATGCATATTGCATGTTTACCTTAACATATGCCAGCTAAATTGTGAGGCTTAAATGCAAATAGAGAGAGAAATATAAAGCTAAGTGGGAGTATCACTGATTGCGACACTAACGATTCATCAGTAATTGGCAACACAAAAGATTTGGCTAGGATAAAATCCAAAACACCAGAAGGAGATAAGGACAGCAAACATACTGAATGAGTGGATATTCCCCTTTTTGTAAATGCCAACAAACGCTTATCACCTTCCTGCATCAAAAGGATAAAAGGCACATTAACTCAAAGAAAGATAATTGAAATTCCAAAAGCCATGATCAGTTCCAGGAAAAACCTGTTGCTTGAAATAGGCTCGAAACTCAGCCCAAGAGTCATGAACTTTCACAACCACATATCTAAGACCAAGAGTTAGTTATTGAGACGAGCAAAGCAGCTAGAAAATGCCAATGGAAATAGTTGTTGACTATTATACAATCAAATAGAACCATGCAGAAAGGAAAGCTAGTATATCAACATGCCTCAAGATTTAAAATTGCATTTGCTAGGTTTTGAAAAGCAGGAAAGGCAAGCATGCAGAGCATCAAACAGTATCGTGAGAAAAATAGAGAACAATACTTCCATATTAAGCAACAAGTTCTAGAAAACCAAAGCATGTATCTACATATAGCAGAACCAAAAAACTGCTCAGAAAAATCTCATAGAAAAGGATCCCACATATAGAAGATTTGCAAGGATACGGCCAGTAATCCAGTCCAGCACGTTTCAGTTTTGTGTTGTCAACTTGGAATCCTAAGGGCTGAAAGAGAAAGAGATTCACATCGAATGGAAAAAAAGTTACTACAAATGATCACAATGAGGTTTAAAGATAGAGAAAAAACTTATTTATCTTTCTGCTTACACAAACTTAGATAAATAAATTACAAAGAAAATAAGGAACTAAATTGTCAGTTTTCAACATTCACCCCAACTAAGTGTAGCCCAACAGCTGATGCCGCACATGTTCTAGCAATGCAACCAGTGTTTCCTGGAATCTGTGCCAAGGACGAAAGAAATCTTTTTTCAGAACAAGGTTTCACATATTGAGGCTGTCTGCAAGCCCAAAGAAAACAAGAAATTTATTTTTATTGATACCAGATTTGGGGATTCAAGAATACTGCATTGAGTAATTTAGGGAAAAAAAAAATCAAGGGAGAAGTTTCAAAGTGTCAACATTGTGTGCAACTCATTCTATTTATCCCATAAATAAATTTAACACAAAATGGTTAATATTTCCTTACTTTTCAGCACATATACTAGCAGCTAGCGAGTTGCCAACACAAATTTACTCCACATAGCCCACCAACCATACAAGTAACGTTGATAAGCAGTTTCTACCAACTAGCATACTGAAGAAACAAATTGCAAACTGTATGCAGGAATATGATTCAAACAACCAACCTTCTATGTTGCAGAGCAAGAAGAATTACTGCTATCTACTTATGAAGATGAACAATTTATTTCATATTAATCCTTGACTTGAGAACACATTACTAGTAGTAAGCATTCTGCTTAGTTTGTTTCTTTCCCCCATTCTGGAAAGAATAGACATTCAAGCATGAGTGTCGCAAGAACTACCTAAGAGCTACATTTAGTGGATCAAAATATCATATATACAGTGGTTGTTTTGGACACAGGAGGCAACAGGAATATTAACTAATCATTTTCCACCCTAACCTCCAACTGCAAAATATCATTTAAATTGGCTTCCAATGAAATCCAAGCAGGTATCTATGCCAGTCTCTTGAATAAACTCCTTGAACATTCTAATACCACACATGCTTAACATTCTAATGTGAATTTTCATAAATCTTTATCACATCAATCTTGTACCAATTGGCTCCAAAAGTTCATACACTAATTCCACCAAATGCAGAACGTAATTGTATAAGATTTTTTGTTTTCGTTGTTTTATCTATTAATTATCCATGAAAGTTAGTAAAGCCGCTCCATTAATGTATTGGCACAAGGCAACTGAAAAAAGAAATGCAAATAACTTTCAGTAGCCTCATTTTGCCTACACCAAAACCACTAACGATAACAAGCTCTTTACACACATCATAGATTTATATCTGCGCAATTATTTAACAATTACAATTTGCAAAACATAAATCCACATAAAAATAAAACCAGCTTCAATCAATAAAATAACCAGGTCAAGCTCCAAAACCAATTTACTTACTCCATTGAGACACAACCAAAACAAAATTTGCAATTCAAACACAAAGTTTTGAACCGTTTGAAGTTTATATAATGTATAGTACCTGAGGAGACACTAATACCACTTGGAGAAGCTTATTTCTTGAGACTTCATTAACAGCTTCACCCAGTCCATGTGGCAAAGAATTCCCATTACCTCTTTCAGCTACACCCACAAGATAAAACCATGAAAAACCCACAAAAAGATCAAACGAAAAGATTTACATAAGGACATATTTAGATAGAAAGATTGAGTATTACACACAGAACAGACAGTGGAGAAGCGTTGGGACAAGGAAAGAGAAGAATGTAAATGCCTTTTCTTGAATTGGGCTAAGTAAAGGGGACGCAAAAGAGGAGTTCTTGAACGGAAATGGAAGGTTATAGGGGTTACGGCGTTTAGGGTCTTAAATCTACTGCTAGTGTCCATTAAAAATCACTTCTTGTGTTGGGTTTTTGGGTCAGCTTCTCTTACTTCTTTTCATATTCGATGAACAAGATACAGAGAAGATAATATCCTTGATTGCTATATCGTCCTTTTGATATCTATAATTAAAGAATTGTGTATCATTTCATCGTTTTATTGCATTTCAGTCCTTCTTATTCTTATTTTTCATTCTTAAAATTTATTTTTTTTACCCTATAATACTAAGAGGATGTTTGGATACAAATAACGTTTTTAAAATTCATTGCTTTAAAAAAAATTAGCATATTTAGCTTAAATTTTTCTATTTTTAAGTTTCAAAATGGTATTTTGAATTAATTAGCCAAACATTTAAAAAACTATTTGGCATTTTTTAAATTTCAAAATAATATTTCATATTCATTTTAAATAAATTCAAACACCTCCTAAATATAAAAACAAATAAATTAAGGTGTAAGGATGCAATTTCTTACGATCTCCATAATTTTGATATTTTAAGATTTCAAATAGTCAACTTATTTTTTATAATTTTTAATTAAAATTATGAATCATTTTGAGTAAAACAAAAAAATTCATATAATCAATTCTAATTAATTTTAAGATTAATGCCAAGTTAAATTAAATTTATTTTATATATAAAAAAAATTCATTTCATATATTTAAATAATTCTTATATTTTCATATGCATTCAAATTTGATAATATCTATTTTTGTGAATTCATTAGTCGATTTATTATGTTATTGAAAAATAGATTAAACTATACACATACTTATTTATAATGTACAAACATTATTTTTTTATGAAAATATTTTTTTTATTTTTAAATTGTAATTATATAGCAATTAAAAAAATGGATGACATTAAAAGTAGTAAGTGATAGGAACAGTTTTTAGTTTTTTCCATAAAAAATTAGGTAGTTACTTTCTTTTTACAGATTTCCCCTATAATTATCCATTTATATCTAAAAACATTTTTCTCATTATATTAATAATTAATTATTAGAAAATTTGTTGCATACACAAAATATGAGAACTTTAGGGCCAGGCATATATTTTCCTAAACACCAAGGACAATACTGCAAATTCTAGAACCTATATAGGAAAAAGGATCCTCTACACACATCCCACACGCGCTCTCTCTCTCTCCTTTCTCTTCCCTCAACGGAGACCGGTAAAAAGATAGAGCTCAGAGATTAGCTCAAAATCTCTTCTTTTCAAATACCTAATCAGCCCAATTATAGTCGCGATCGACAATTAATAACCCCATAAATTCAGGTATTTTCTTTTATTTTTCAATATGTTTTGTGTTTTTTTGGTTTTTTGTTTGAGTTGAAATTGATTTTTGTTTAGGTTTTTATTTGATTTATACTTGTTTGGTACGATTTGGGATTTGAATTAGGTTTATTTTGTGGATCTATTATTAAATTTAGGAGGAATTAGATTGAAATTGGGTAACCGAGGAAAAAAAGAGGATCAGGGATTTTATTTTATTTTTTTAGTTAGGGTAAGATACTGTTTGTAGCTGTTTGAGAATTGCAAGTTGGGTTTTTATTTTTTATTTTGTGCTAAGAAGAAAATGCATTATTGGATTATTATTGGTTAGGATTGAGAGGGTTTTATGTAAAATAAACAAGGCATTTTTTGGTATGGTTTGTGCTTGTGAATTATTAATTTGATATGTTGGCCGCTTTAAAATCCTCCTACTGTTGTGAAGTTAGGTGTTTAATATTCTTTTTATTTTCTTTAAAATCAATTGATTTTGAGATATGCAACTTTGGAGGTTTATATAGCTGCAATATCTTTCTTTCTGAGTTAGATTTTGGGTGTTTCATTGGTGTTGAAATTCTGTTCGTGGTGGATTATTTAATTACATAATAGTTGCTTGCTTTCTTTTCAAATATTATTTATCCGTTCAGCTGAATTTATGATTCATGCTGTGTTAAGAAATGCATAAGTTTATAGTCATAAAGATCAGTTCTCAAGATTAACATTTATGTCTAAATACCTTTGAAAGCTTATTTGTCAAACAGTGGCTTCCTGTAGACAGCTTGAGAATTTTTGGCTCTTTGGCAATGGATAAAAAAGCCCCTTCTAGTCTTTTTGTTAACGATGGTTCATTCATGGAGAGGTTCAAACAACTTCAGCAAGGGAAGGATAAGGACCAGGAGAAGGATAAAGGTGCTGCAGAGAAGGAATCTAAACCCAAAGCGATTGTTTCAGCATCTCTGACTCCTAAACCTTCCCTTGGTAAAATAAGTATGCAATTTAAGGCTAATAGTGCTAGCAAGACCCCACAGGTTCCTTCTGGTGGAAAACTCGCTTTCAGCTTGAAACAGAAGTCAAAGATTGTGG
The DNA here is from genome assembly GCA_948193065.1 of Aleurites moluccanus. NCBI lineage: Eukaryota > Viridiplantae > Streptophyta > Magnoliopsida > Malpighiales > Euphorbiaceae > Aleurites > Aleurites moluccanus. The sequence goes on along the minus strand of CANXYC011286237.1, from coordinate 33,334 downwards.
CTCCTGCTGTTAAGTTGGGTGAAGATGAGGAGGATGAAAATGATGCAGAAGCAGGGAATGTTTCTTGTGATGTATCATCAAAAAGACAGAAGCTAAGTCAATCGGATGCCTCTGAACAATCAAGTCAAGTGGATGTTGGTAATTACTGCTGATATAGATATCCCTTTCTTTTTCTCTCTTATTTTTTAATTTTTTCTGTGGTTAGGTTATAATGGAAGGTTGCAGTGGATCTTTTGATATTTTGACTTCTTGAGTTACAGGATCTAGTAAAGATACTGCACATAACCTGATGTTTTGGTGGCCTTTGTTCGTTAGAGGGTCAAACATGACTCTTGTTATCACTTATAAATTATCACCTGATGTTTTGGTGGACTTTATCAGTTACAGGGTCAAACATGACTCTTGTTATCACTGATAACTTATCACTTTATCCATAAGCAGTTAAGAGTGCACATGTTCGTACCTCGTTTCAGGCTAGTAATGCCTGGATTCATCTTGAATCATTATGCTTGTGTTTGTGCTGTATATTCATGATTCTTTTCATTATATTCTTTCTCCTCCTCATCCATGAAACAAATGATTAGACTAAATCAAATGATTTTGTCCTTATATCCCTTTCTGTGAAGCAGCTGAAGTTTTTGTTCTTAACCATCTTATTTGTTTCTATTGTCATCATGCTTTAGATGTGAGCATCTCTTTTAAAAAAAGAGAGCCCCTTATCAGTTTTTAAAGAATTAAAAATTTATCCCCTTCTTTAAACAAGTGCGATCAAACAATCATCTGAGTATGTCTACCTCTGAGCTTGAACGGGCAAATGAAGAGGACCACACATTCTTGAATATTTCTTGTCTGATGAATGCAGCTTATATCTTAAGTACCAATCAACATTGGTGGAAAGAGATGTTCAATGAAAGATTTGGCATATGTGGCACGCCTGCTACAAGAGTAATTTGAATTCCCTTGTTCATGCTCTCGGTATTAATCAGTTTTATAAGTGATGTGCAGCACCACTTTCCCCGAGTGATCCTACTGTGAAGAAAGTTGCGGACAAACTAGCAAGTTTTGTTGCCAAAAATGGAAGGCAGTTTGAGCATATTACACGCCAAAAGAATCCTGGAGACACACCTTTTAAGTACGTTCCGACTGATACCAATTTTCTTATGCATTATTAATTTTTTTCAAAGCTCATAACATATATATATATTTTTTGTCTTTAAGCTTTACCCAGAAAACTTTCACATTTTATTTATTGTGTTGTATTATTGCAGATTTCTATTTGACAAGACATGCTCGGACTACAAATACTATGAGTTTCGGCTTGCTGAAGAAGAGAGGGCTCTTTCACAGGCTAGGGATTCTGAAATCTCTACTAGTGGTTTGTATTTGGATCACAATCTTTATATTTTTCATTATAGTCTCCTATGTAAAATATGAAGAATGTGCCTTCTTTGGTTCATGGTTAGAAGATCAAAGTTGGTTTGCTTCTTTTCATTCTGGAAGTCTTGGTTTGATAAAGTTTTCTGCTTTCAATTTTGCCAATCCTTAAGAGTGAAATTTGAATGTTAAATACTTCTGTGCAGGTGCTACAAGTACTTCAGCCTCTAAATCCTCAGGTAGTTCTCAAAGGTTACATCAACAGCAATCAAATTACCAAATTTCTGCCTTGGCTCTATATGAATCCACTGATGAACCAGGGGGTTCAATGGCACAAACAACATCAACAGGAAGAGCTGGTAATAACGTCTAGCATCACCCTTGGGTTGTGGTTTTACATGAGAATTTTGTCTGATTTCAATTTCTTTCTTATGGGAAACAACAGTCTGTCATTGCTGTTTCTTTTCCAATGGAAATTGCTTTTAATACTGATCATGTTCCATGATTTAAGTAGTTTTGAATGTAAGAATTTACTTGTCTTGTTGCGAGCTTTATTTGAGTTGGTAGTGTCAACAACTCAACTGGTCTTATGCAGATTTATGGTAGAATTCTTTGCTTGATGATATCTTGTCATGGTGGGACTAGCATAATTATGTAAAATATCTCTCTGTATCCAATGTTGAGTGCTGCATTTATTTTGTATATTGCAGGTGAATATAGTGCTCCAGAAGGTACAGATCCCATAGCAATGATGGAGTTCTACATGAAGAAGGCTGCTCAAGAAGAGAAGAGGAGACAGCCTAAACAGTCAAAGGATGAGATGCCTCCTCCTCCTTCTCTTCAAGGTCAACATATGGAGGGAACTTCTGGTCTCACTGATATATTTTTCTATAATTGACACATTTTTATATTGTTGTAGGCACTGCAGGTTCTTCAAAAAGAGGTCATCACATGGGTGACTATATTCCACAGGAAGAGCTCGAGAAGTTCTTGGCTTCCTGTAATGATGCAGCTGCACGAAAATCAGCTAGAGAAGCTGCAGAAAGGTCAAAAATCCAGGCTGATAATGTCGGGCATAAACTGTTGTCCAAAATGGGTTGGAAAGAAGGTTCTCTCTCTATCCATTACTTGTCTGACTGTATAAAACATTTTCCTAGTGCTTTGTTATGTGAAAACAGACTTGTAAATGTGGATACGTTGCTTTCAGGTGAGGGCCTGGGAAGCGCCAAAAGTGGCATTTCAGATCCCATCATGGCTGGTAATGTGAAGATGAATAACTTGGGTGTTGGTGCTCATCATCCTGGGGAGGTGACGCCTGAAGATGATATATACGAGCAATACAAGAAGCGGATGATGCTTGGTTATCGTCACAGACCAAATCCTTTGGTATAGCTACTTTTATTTTTTTTAATTTTTTGTCAAATATTTATTTCATTTTGCACAGTTGATTAATTTTTTGTAAATTGTTGATAATGCTCATCTTAAAATTGCACTATTTAATAATGGTCTCTGGTTTCTTCTCTACAGAACAACCCTCGAAAGGCATACTACTGAGCAACGGTTCATTCAAGCTATTTGTTTGTTAGACCTGTTTTTGGAAAATAAAAGGGTTTGAACTACTTATTATACTGGACAAGGAATATTTTAATATATTCTGTGACTGAATGAAGTTGCCTAGAATGTATTTGTGAAATTGGTGTTCCATGACAAATTATTCGTTTGTTTCTCCATTTACAATTCATTTTATTGTAGTAGTTGTATCAAAACAATTGCTAGTTTGTCCAGTTTCAATCACTCTAAATTTTTCTCTCGCAAGTGCGCAAAATCTGAGTGTTTCGTTGGGTTGATAATTATAGAAATGGAAGGAAAGATTTATGTATATTCTAATAAGCTCTTTCTGATAGCGTATGTGATCTATCCATGCGAATGATCACATTTTTGGCTGTAGCCGTATACACCAACTGCTTGGCTGCCACATTTGGACATTTGTTGGCGAAAATAAAGAGTGTCTTATGTTCGTCTTTTGATCATGTTCACCCGTGAAGCTTATAAGTCTCAATGATAACCCTGTAAAGCATGGCTGTTATTTCCACTGGCTATCCGAGAAGAAATTATTTGATGCCCATTGCAATCTTAAAAAGAGATTATTATTTTTTTTTAGCACGATACAATTGAATATAAATTTATTATTATGGTTGGGTGTTGAAAGTGAGTCACAAGCATAATGACAATTTTTTCTTCTTGGTAAATCTTTTGCTCTTAATTATGATTTGGTATAATGCACAAGAAAAGATGACTTTTTTGGGTTAATTTCATCATCATCTCTTAATTATATATTAATATATATTATCATTTTAAATTAAATTTTATAACAGTAAATATTTATAATATAAAAATCTTTCAAATCATTTTTCGTTAATTTCACTAATGGAAAGTTAACTTGGATCAACCATTCTAAAGTTACATTTATGATATAAATTTCTTTTGAATGCTCGACATAACCAGAAGAGAATAAGGGTGCATGTGCTTCCAAATTCCAATTCCAAATGATGGAAGGAATCTGAAGAAAAGGTACATTTAGAATCCAATTAGTGAATCCTTATCATCATGTAGTTATGCAGATAGACATAGACATGACAGAAAACTTGTTACAAATGCCACATCCTATAATTAACTTGGTCAGTACAAGAATAAATCAGAGGTAGCTCTTTCATATAATTTTACATTCACGTGTCTGTGTTTTCCTCCACAAATGTCGCAACAACTGTGACTGTAACTTTGTTAGACCTTTGAAGCTTGTAAAGGTTGTCTTCTATATTTCTTGTCTCTACCATTACAGAATCAGATTCCATGAACATACTCCTCTATAATTGTTCTCTCAGGCTTACGACAAACAAAGCTTTGATTTTGTTGGTTTATGTTACTACTTTCTTTTCTTTTTATCAAGGAATATTATACCTATTATACCCATCAATTATAGGTATATTATCAATTCAAAACCATAATATTTAAAATTTAATTTAATTACTTATCATAAAATTAATATGATTATTTATTGGTTGATGATCATAATTTCAGAATTCGATTCCTGTCCATATTAGATATTTATAATATTTATTATAATTATTATTTAATAAATTTATACTATTTTATTTTTATCGATCTAATTTTATATTAAATTGATATCACGTATAATATAATATAATATTAAAAAAAATACGCGGCAAAAGATTTTTTAATATTAATTTTTTATTTAAAAATATATATGTATGTATTTAATTATTAATAGAAATTGGCATCTAGTAAGATGTGAATAAAGATAATATTTGAGAGGATACATACTTTAGTAACAAACATAAAATTAAAGTTGCAAGTAGAAGTAGGTGATAGTTACAATACATTATCAAAGAAGCAATTCTCCAAATTTAGAAAAATAAAAGTATTTGTTCTTCATTGGCCGACATGTAATTAATATATTTTTCTTTTTCTTGTCTATTTATTCCAAATGTAGGGTATTTTTTGTTTTTTCTGTTTCGGGAGTCACTTGAGAATTTTCAAATGGTCTATTCATTGCCAAACAATGCATTGTATGAGATAGATTTTGAAATAGTATCATATTGTCCAAAAACTTCTTTTCTATCCTGAGCAATAAGTTGAAAAATTAATTTTAAATAGGTTAAAAATTAAAATTTTATATATAAATATAAAAATTTTTAAAAAATTAATTTTAAATAAGTCGTAATTATGTAAACATTAAATTAACATGTCGAGATTGTTTATGAAATATTATAATTAGATTTAGATTTTACATGAAATTTTTAAAATGAGAAAATTGTTAAAATTTAAATATTGATATAAATACTTAACCGCATAAATTTTTATAAAATATTAGAGAAAAATGAAAATTTTGAATTTAAATTTATTATTTAAATAAAAAGATATATACTATTACTAAATTATATTTGTGATGCTTAATCCTATAATTGATAGTGATAATGGAAAAAACATCAAATCTCACTTGTAAAAGTGTTTGGCTATTGGATATGCCATATCAACTTTCAAGTGCGTTGCTTTATTTTATTTTTTTATTTTTCAATTTTTTTTAACAAATTCCCTTTTAAAATTCCCACCATGTATAATGCTTGACAATACTATTAGGACATGATTCATAAAAGCCTATGAATCTTGGATTACAGCAAATCACATGTCACTAAAGATAAACACAAACTAGGTAACCACACCAATCAATGGTTTTGTTAGGAGATTGGGTAACATGTGTAAGATTTTATTTATTTATTTATTTTTATCTTATAAAAAATACCTTTCTTTCTATTGGGGAAATTAATAATAAATTAAATTGGTTACCCATTTCACAGTTGTTTCTTATGTCATGGGTGAAATTTGCCTACCATTTTTTCATCAAACAAGTCATTAAAAGCTTCCTTGAATCCACACACAAGATTCACAATCACCTTTTTTTTTTTTTCTTAATAACAATAAAGATTTGCCATTTCATCACTTCAAATTATTGGCTTCAAATTGTGCTCATCTCCTAAAAACAAGAAAAACAATAATTGAATTTAAATACCTAAAATACCCTTTAAAATAAGTTAATTTTCAAAGAATACTTTTGAAATAATAGATTCTTATAGAATCCATTTGATTTATATGAGAAAATTCTTATTCATATTGGGTATATATATTAATTAAATAAGATAAAAACATATAAAGTAAAAATGATATTAATATTTTTTTATTAAAAAAAATAAAAGAATTATTTAAAATATCACATTATTTATGAATTGCAGATATGAAATAAGTCTTTACATTTAATGTAAATAATAATTTTTTAATATATATATATTTGATTATATTTCATATTTTCGAGAAATTTTGCACTAAACCTATTTAAAGGCATAAAAAGTGAGTGTTCTATTCTAATGACAAGTTTAGACTATTTTAAGAATAGATAATTAGACATTAATATTTAAATTATGATAAAATTAATGCTAAAAAAAAAATATCTTAAAGGCACAAAATTAATGGATGGCACTACTAATTAGGTGAGTGTTTGGTGATTTCATAATTTCCTAGTCAAAATTGGTTAAATTGAATAAAGGTGAGGGGGTAGGAAAGAAGGCTGAAGGGAGAGGTTGGGGGGGTTGGAGAGAAGTTTTCATAATAATCTTTTGTTATCCATTACTTGAGCATAATTATGTGTTTAATTAATGATTAATATACCAAAAAGGTCTTTTTTGTTTAAAATGTAGAAATATAAATTTAATTTTTACTATTAATTAATTGATTTTCAACTAATACAAAAATAGAATTCATAACCTGAAAAATTTAAAATGATTTCATAATTACTAAATCAAAACTTATCCATATATAAACCCTAAATTAGAATCAAATCTATGGTTTTATGGATGGCTTGAAAATTGAAATAAAGGTTAGAAAGAAAGGTCAAGTGGGAAAAGATGGTGACCTTATGGACGACCTTGACTTGGCAGATGCTTCATTTTTTGACCTTCATTAATGAAAAATTGGATGCCCACATTAACTGTAAGAGTCAGAGAATACAAAATTGGTCCAAATTTTATTTTGTACTACCTTTATCTAAAGGAATTAATTAACTTAATTATTTATATAAATAATAATTTAATTTGACAATGTTAAAATCATTACCAAAATTATAAAATCTTGATTAAAATCAAATTTATAAAAAAAAATAAAATTTTATTTAGTTGATACATTTACGATATTTAAAAAAAATTCATGGCGAATTAAAATGTCTAAAAATAAATTCCGTACATTAATATATATTGTGTTTTTTACAAGAAATAAATTAAGAAATTAATTTTAAATGGATCAATAATTAAAATTTTTTATATAAATAAATAAATATTTAAAATTATATAAAATATTAAATTTAAGCGAGTCTAACAAAATTTTCTTCTTTAAACTAATAAGATTTTCTTTTCTGTTAGTCTAATTCCATCTCGACGTGTTGATCATTCCATTCATGATTTTTCAAATATCCTGCTATTATTTTTTTTCTCATAAATTCATTATAGTTTGTTTGAATTTTTCTATATGTACACAAAGTTAAGCCTTTATAATTGATTACTAATTTGTTTTGAAATAATTATAAACAAACTTGATTAAGTTTAATTAATTATCTGAATTCACTTACTTAAAATTGTAATGACTTTCTTCTATAATAACTAAAAAGGTTGACATTTTATAAAAGTCAACTAATATATACATATATTGACACACACTAAAAAAAAAAAGAAAAGGAAAAGTCAACTATTCAACAATGTCAATAATTAGATAGTCTCTTATGTAAATTTAAAAAAATCATATAATAATATAATTTGTCTTTAACTTATAATATTATATTTATTTTCCTTAAAAACATGAAATTAACGTGGTATTAAATTAATATTTTAATTAACAGTTTGTTTATTAAATCAGTAATTGTTACTTAAATTGCCAGTAATATATATATTAAATATTTATTTTACTTAACAATGTGTGAATGTGAAGTAGCAGTCAATAATTTTCATTCATTGAACTGAACAGCTAATGAATACATCACATGATATTATTTAATTATAAAATATTTTTCAATTGACTTGAAACTTTCCTTTGTTTGTCTTTTTTTCTTTCTTCATTGAATCTTTTATTTACCATTGAAATTAATTACTTGTATTCATAGCCCCTAAAAAGGGCTATGATTTATACTTATTAATATTATAAAAATTAATAATTATAGGGAAAACTGTGGGATACACTTCTGCAAAACCAGACACCGTTTTGGGCTAAGCTGTCGTTTCAATTAAAGGAAGAGTCAATACATAAACTTAATAGATTGAAGAAGAAAATTAGGAAAATGACCGTTCAATACCTTTCATAATAATAATAATAATAATAATTCATATACATATAAATTTCAGAAACTAAAGTATTTATTTTTGTTAAGGCTGTTTGTTCGTTCTTATAGTGCTTTATACAACAAAAAATTATAAAATATTATTAGAAAAAAAAGAAAAAGAAAATGTGTTTTAAGGATAAGAAGAGTCCAAAATTTCACATGATAGACTCAATTACTATGTAAATTTTCTAAAAGGTCCCTATATTCTATAGAATTTTTTTTAATTATTATCCTCCGACTTTTAAAAATTACATTAAATTAATTTAGATTCAAATTGAAAAATACCTATAAAAAAATAATTTTTTGGCACTTTTTTGTATAAAGTTTGAACTCGATATTTTATTTAAAAAGATAAATTATTTACTATTTAGACCAATAAGAATAGATAAATATAAGAAAAATAATTAATTAATTTTTCTAATAATTTTAAATACGGAATCATAATTACATTTTAAAAAAGTAACTAATTTTTCTTTTTATTGCTTAAGATATATAAAATCTTTTCATTTTTCATAACTAATTTCATATTTCTAACGTTAAGTTATAAACTCTCATTTTATCGATGCAAGAAATTAACTCTAAGAATATGTAAAATATTTATTAAAAAATTGATTATTTTTGTTTTTTTACCTACTAATTAGCCTTTCTAAATAAAATGAGAAAGTACATTGAGGCATTTATATTTATTAATATATTTTTTTTTGAATGAGAGAGATTATTTTATATTCTGAATTGAAATATTGAGTTTATCATATATCATATACATTTAGAAGAATTTTCACCATATTTATGTTAAAATTAAAGTTTACAATATTTTTATAAATGAGATTATAAGATAAAAATATGTCATTAATTACCTCTAAATTATTCTAAATGAAATTCAAATTTTCAAGTTTTGATAGTAGTTTTGAATTTCTTACGCTAAATCAACTTATTTTTGACATATCTATTAATTATAGATGAATCTTTCCCACTTACATAAATAAAACTTGATTCGATATTTTTTTTTTCTTTTATCTTCTAAAATGAAGTTGTATATATGTTGTTTAAAATCAATTATTGTATTCAAGTGAAAGTATCTCTAAAGTTTGAAATCATCTATGGAGTTAGATTTTATTTGATTTAATTGTTTGTAGCAATTGTTAACTGGTAACTGTTAGTTGATAATTTGATGTAGAGAATGTTTGCTTAGAAATTTTGGACCATTTAAATAAGAAGAGTAGAAGCAGGAGTCCAAATAATTTATGGACCAATTGGATCGGAACCCGTTTGGCCTTCTAAGAGCAGTTTATTTTAGACCTTTATCGGGCATAATCTAATGAGAAACAGCCCAACGAATCAAGCTCATCCCTAAAGCGATGATCGACGGCCTTTTTAGGTCAATTTCTAACATTTAGACTTTCATTTTGACAATTTTATATTTTTTATCTATTTTTGGCAGTTTTTGTTTCCCTATGTAATTTAGGTAGGAATATCTGTTGATATATTTTTTTTTAAAGCAGTTATTATATAATATTTTTATTTCCATTATGATATAGATTTGATGATTTATTTTTTTTCGGAATAAATTACCAAATCAGCCTTCTAAAATTTTTTTAACCTTATTCTCTATAAATAACTTGTAAAACTCTAGAGTTTAGCAGTTTTTTTATTAATAAAATATTCAGTTCACTATTTCTGAGTTACACACTCTTTTTTGAATGTTTCTACGCTGCGTTAAGTGATATCAGAGTAAATGGCTACAGTTAGTGAAAGTGGTGGTCTTCTTAATGATGGTCAGGAGACTGTAGTCCCGATCATTGGGGATGAAACGTTGCAACGATTGGAGCAACGTACACAGGGACGCCACTTGTCATTTTTCCATGATTCTGATAAGTCGTTATATCCAGATGCTGAATCCAACTCGAGGATGAGTTTTTTTCAACTGGAGGAGACTGATGTAAAGAGTGTTTGTTTATAATTCTTGGACCACTTAGATAATAAGAAGCAGAAGCAGAAATCCAAATAGTTTATGGGCCAATTGGATCGGAGTCTGTTTGACCTTCTGAGAGCAGCTTTTTTTAGGCCTTTATCGACTATAATCCAATGGAAAACCGCCCAACGAATCAAACTAATTGCTGAAGCGATGACTGACAGCTTTTTAGATCAAATTCTAGCATTTAGGCCTCCGTTTTGACAGTTTTATATTTTTTATCTATTTTTGGGAGTTTTTATTTCCTTATGTAATTTAGGTAGAAAAATCTGTTGGTGCGTTCTTTTTAAGGCAGTTATTATGTAATATTTTTATTTTCATGATAATGTAGATTTGGTGATTTATTTTTTTTTCGGAATAAATTACTAAATCAGCATCCTAGGATTTTTTTAAATTTATTCTCTATAAATAACTTATAAAATTTTAGGATTTAGTAACTTTTTGATTAATAAAATATTTGGTTCACTATTTCTGAGTTACACACTCTTTTTTGAACGCTTCTACGCTGCGTCATAACTGATTGCTATAAGTATTTGGTAAAATTAATATTAATTGTTAGTTATTAATATATTTAATGTCTATTAAAAATAAAAATAAATATTTATTTTTTTATTTAAATATTATTTTAAAAAATAATTTAAACTTTTTATTAAAACAATTAAAAATTATTTAAAAAAATTCAAATCATTTTTTATAAATAATGACTTTTTAACTATCAAAATAACTATTTAATGACTAACAACTATCATTAATCAAACAAGTTTAACTAAATTATTAGAAATTAAAAAAATAATAACTGCAAAAAAGAATGTTACCAAATATCGATTTATAAAATAAATCATAATCATTTTTGAATTATAAAATTTGAATTTAAACTTTCAATTGACAACAATTTAAAATTATTTATTTTTTTCACTTCAAAAATATTTTTCTAACAAGGGATTAAAAGTTTTATCACATTTGAGTCCTCCAAGAGACCATGCACTATCTAATTAATTAACCATTTCAACTCACGTACTTGTTCCTTCTCTTATCCAAAAGATCAACAACCACTCAAATTGGTACGCCAGATTTTGTATTAATTTTTCTGCTACATATCTCTCACACACTAATTATTGAATAGTAACTCTCCATGTCTCACACTAGAGTCGCTTGACCCATAAGCAAAGCATCATATACCTTATTATATGTTATTTTCAAGCCTAAAATCCCACAAAAAAAAGAATTAACAAAAAAACCCATTAACTCTTAACATATTGCCATAAACAAACCACTAATTACTAAACATCCTTAATCCCAAGCCCAGATCCTATAATTTGTATTAGGATAATTAAAATTAAAATTGAAAATAAGAATTTTATTTCTAATTTAAATTTTTTAAAATTAAAATTATATTAAAATTAAAATTTTAATATTTATATCACATAAAAAAATTAAAATTAAAATTAAAATAAAATTTTATAAAAATTAATATTAGTGATCGGAGCCCCGTTGCTTGCTGCAATGGTGGTGGGTGCAGTGGAGGTGATGGTGGCGAAACTACTGATGGCAATGATAATGGCCGACGTTGGTGATGGTGACAATAATGATCGCAATGACTGTGATTGCGGTGATCAATGATATTAATGGTGGTGGTTGCAGTAAATTACTAGCGATGATAATCGTGGAATTGTAACTATTACAAATTGAGTTAATTTCAGAATTATTTTTCTAATTATATTATAAATTTAAATGTACTACTGCCCAAACGGATCCTTAATTTATCTAGGGGTAGATTAGTCAATTTGACATTATTACGTGTCATATATGGAGTTGGGGACCACATTACATCATCAATGGTATCAATTTGTAATTATATTCAATCTCGAGTGTAGTTTTGTAACCATAGTTGTACATAAATGCATACATGTGGTAAGACGAGAACAAGATTGTTCAGCTTCTCTATCTCTGTTTCTTTAATTTCTTTCTGGTGGTCTCTTGATTTCAGTGAAAAACAGAGGGAAAACAGTGATGAAAGCAAAAAAGCCAGAAAGCTAGTTAAGGTACTTTGTTTATGCAGGCTTATAATTGGTGATAAATTATTGAGTTAAGAGACTGGTACTGTATATGTACCTGTTTTTGTTTTTTTTTTTCTCTTTCTTTTTCTTTCTTGTGGATTTTTTTTTGTCTTGAAGCTATTTTCAATGCGAAAAGGTGATATAATTATATAAATCAACAAAGATTCTAAGCAGAAGCAAAGCTGTTTTTCTTTGTTTTCCTTTTCTTTTCTTGTACTTTTGTACAAATAATTTAGGTGCATTCATATTTTCATGTCTTTTATGTTTGAATTGTTAGTGTAAATGCAAGCTGTTTGATTTGGGTTCTCAATAAAATTTAAGAAATTGTTTTTGGTTTCCTTTTTGCAGACTTTTGGGTTGGATTTTCTTTGAAGGAAAAGCTACTCTTTCTTGGGTATTTATTTTGTTTTTGAAGAACAAGCAATCGATTTTTGAAGTTTAAGCAATCAAAGCAATATTTGGAATTGCTTATAGCAGCTCAGGTATATATTATTCTTGATAATTTTATGCTTAGCAAGAAAAAGAGAATTAAGCAGGAGATTAATTGAATGATGTATGGTATTCTTGGTGATATTCAGGGATCTTCAGAAGAAGAAGAAGAAGAAGAAGAAATGAGTCTTTTGTATAGTAGTCCTAGTTTCAAGTACCAAGATGGGGAATTTAGAACGGATCAAGAATTCATGGATCTGAATTACTACCATTACAATCAAGAAAAGAACCAGCATAATTCAGGCCTAATGCGTTACCGCTCTGCTCCGAGCTCATTTCTTGAAAGTCTTGTTAATGGTACCACTGGCCATGGTGGTGGCATTGGAGGTGAAGATTATCGATTTTTTCGATCTTCAAGTCCTGAGATGGACACCATGTTGGCAAAATTTATATCACCATGTAATGGTTCAGGTGATTCCAATTCGCATAATTTGCAAGAATATGGAGAAAGACAAGCACTGAAGCAAGAAATGGAGGATTCACAGATGGTTTATCAACGTTTACCGGTCAATAATTTGGATAATAATGGGGATTCAGTGAATGTTAGCAATTCTTTGGATGACACTTTTGGTGTTATGAACTCTATGGGTATGGAGAATTCTGTGCAGGGATCAAAGATGAATACTGTGGATGGATCCAATCTTGTCAGGCAACACAGCTCTCCAGCTGGATTTTTCTCCAATCTAGGCGTTGACAATGGTATTTTTATTTTTATTTTTGCTCTTAATTGAATTTATTCAATGATTTTAAAAATTAATGTAATTTTTTATGATTAATTTCTGTTTGTTTTCCAAGAAAGTAGGAGTAATGCCTGGTATGGTGGCATTTGATTTGTCAAGTCAAAAAATATTAAAAAGGTTAAATTGACAATAATATAAAAATGCATTTTAAATTTCTTTCACTTTCTCTGCAATCAAACACGTTGAATTCTTGTTGGATTGGCTTGGTGAAACCAAAAAGTTTTATTAGACTTTTTTCATCCAGAAAGTTTAAGGTACTACCTCTCCAAAGGCTTTTCTTTATGCAAAGAAGGTAGATTTTGAGAATTTTCCCTTTTTTCTTCTTTTCCTGTTGAATTACTCGAATAGTCGGTGAAAGAAATGAAGTTAGTCAAAGAATAGTAAAATAAAAGTCAGTCAATGCAGTTGAGTTAAGTTTAAACAGTAATTAAAATCTTAAGCTTGATGGAAAATTCAGTTTTCTCTTTTTTAGTTATTTTTAATTTATATCTTAATTGTATTAGGGATAATTAGTTCAATCTTGTCCATTGCTAGAAGATTGATTGATTGATTGATTAATGAATAATTCCTATGGCTAACAGGTTTTACTGTAACTAAAGATGTGGGCGGCTTTCGAGCTTGCAATGGCTTGAATGGAGAAGCTAGTCCATCAACAAGTAGGTTAAGCAATCATGTGAACTTCTCATCTGGGCAAAGGCTTTTGCCTCAGATTGCTGAAATTGGAGATGAAAATCGTGGTGCAAGTAGTCCTGAAGGCAATATTGGCAAGAGACAGTATATGAACTTTGCAAATGATTCGTGGGATGATTGTTCCTCGAATGACTTTAAACGATCAAGAAATAATGAAGGGAATGTGTTTTCTGGCTTAAACATGTTGGAAAATGAGGTAGCATTTGCAGAACATATGATACTTTTTGTTCATTCTGCTAATTTTTTTTCACAAAATGCTCATAGTGAATCATCATTTTTTATCAGAATGGGAATTCTGGAAATCGAATAACTGGTTTAACTCATCACCTGAGTTTGCCAAAGACAGCTTCTGAGATGGCTACTATAGAGAAGTTTCTGCAATTTCAAGGTTCTATCCCTTGTAAAATTCGAGCCAAAAGAGGCTGTGCTACTCACCCGCGAAGCATTGCAGAGAGGGTAAATACAAATTAGAACTCCATTCAATAATAATCTTTACATTTGTCATTTTTAGAACTAATGAATTAACCATTTGATATGCATATTTTGCAGGTAAGAAGGACAAGAATTAGTGAAAGAATGAGAAAACTGCAAGATCTTTTCCCAAACATGGACAAGGTATTAGTTCAGACTTCAGGGTCTTAATTAATTTGTTAAATCTCAGATTGTGATTAACATGATGGTTACTGATTAGTTACTAAAAGTATTTTTAATCTGTTTCTTGTTGACAGCAAACAAACACAGCAGACATGTTAGATTTGGCAGTTGAGTACATTAAAGACTTGCAAAAACAGGTCAAGGTAATATATATATATAAAAAGATACTAATATTGAATCAAGATCACGTGAATTTTCAACTAATTTATCTTCCCTTACCTAATTTTCTTCCTTTTTCTCGCAGACTCTTGCAGATACTAGATCGAAATGCACGTGTTCGAGTAAACAGAAACAATATCCAAATGCTTCTGCTTGATTTTGTTTCTGTACATATAACAGCTAGGAAAATGGGAAAGATTGAAAAGAATAATAACTGGTTAAGCTACTTGATTTGTAATGTACTGTAGAATCATAGGAGAGTATGAGATTGTGATGTTACATTTTTCAGTGTTAGTTATCTCATTGATGAAGCTGTTATGGAAAGAAAAAATGAAATTTGATCCTCCTGTAATTGCAGAACTCTTCAAAGATTGATTATTGCTTAGCAAATGTTTAGATTGTAAATTCTCGTATGTTGATGTATTATAGTTGTACTTAGTGCAATCGAAAGGCCCTTTGAATGTCTTAAATTTGGACCCGACTGCTATTCAAGTACAAATTGCATGTCTTTTTAACACTCGGAGAGGATAGATTCTAAGTTTGTTGTACAACAAATATTTATTTATTGTTAGATTATATTTTATTATATTTTATTGGTGATTTATTTAATTAAATATTATTTTAAATATTGAAATTGATGATTAGATATATAATTTTTGAGTTAAAATTAGAAAAAAAAATGATTTTATTTCTAATTAGAAGGTTAACAGATTGAATTAATATTGAAAGTTATAATAAATTATCAATTTAATACTTAAATTTTATAGCAAATAAACTGATTTATTTAAATTTTTAGATTTGATATAATTAATAGTTAAACTAATAATTCAATTAATTATTACAGAGATGCCAAATAATATGATTAAACAAAATAAAATAATTTACAAACTAACAAATGAAAAGAAAAACATTAAAAATGTAAAAGTTAAGCATCACTTAATATGATATAAATCATAATTATTCAATCTTCTTTTTTAATTTTACAAATTAAAACATTATTATGTCTTTTATAAAAAAATTTATTTTTCTCTAAAAAAAAATATATACTAAAATAAATCGGTCTCTTATTGAGTTTCGTATTTATGTAACGAACTTAATATAAACGTAACCGTTTTGAGTTGGGTTAACACACTACAATCGAGTCAAGTCAAATTGAATTTTAACTTGTTCAGATTCGATTTATTATTTTTTTTTCCGAGAGCTCGAGCTTCATATCAAATAAAATAATATATTCAAACTCAATTTATTACGAACTCGAGCTGGTTCATCGTTCATCAAAAACTCGTTTATAAATTATAATTAAATTTAATTCTAATTTGATTCGTTAAATTATAATTAAATTGGACATGAATTGAAATTTAATTCATTTTAAATTTCGTTTATGACTAAAAATATTTATTTCTAATAAAATAATTATAATAAAAAATATTTAAAATTAACATAAAAGTAAAAACATTCGTTTAATAAAAAAATTCAATCATAAAATAAGTATTACATGCAATTGAACTGTGCCAAGCCGAGCTTTAACTTATTTAAACTCGACTCGTTATTTTTTTTTAGAGTTCAAATTTCATATCAAATAAAAAATTATATTTAAATTCAGCTCACTACGAGCTCGAATCGACTCATTAAAAATTTATTTATAAATTATAATTAAATTTACCTCAAATTTGATTCGTTAAATTATAATTAAGTTGGATTTAAACTGAAGTTCAACTTATTTTAAAGCTCGTTTATAACTAAATATTTATTTTTAATAAAATAATTATAATAAAAAATATTTAAAATTAACGTAAAAGCAAAAATATCCGATTCATAAAAAAATTCAATCATAAAAATAAGCATTATATATATCTTAAAAATATTAATAAACAAAAAATATATATTATTAAATATTAAAATAATAAATTATATTAATACTAATTAAATCTTAATCTAAAATTTTATTAGTATTACAGAAATATAATTATAGTTATATATTATTTATTTATATGAAATGTATTTTAGTTAAATTAAATTAAAAAAATTAAAAATTTTAAAATATATTTTTTAAAATATTAAAATTATTAGATTAATAATAAATTGTCAAATCTGTTAATTAAATTTATTATAAGTTTATTTCTAAATTTATAATTAAATTATTCTCGAAAAACCTCCTAGTAAGATTAAGCTTGATTTATTTATAAAATGAATTTATCGTGAATAAACTTTTATGGAGCCGAATACGGAATCGCCAGAGGACTCATTTGCAGCGCTACACGAGTCGTTGGTCTTGCTCTTGCTTTTCCCTTTCCCCTTTCTCTCTGTCTCTGTTTTCTGTTCTGTTTTTCCACTGTCAAAAGCACCATTTTCTTTTTCTTAGAAAACAAACAAAAAAAAGAAATTTTTTTTCCTTCGTAAACAAACAAAAAAAAGAGAGAAAAAGAACCCATTATTTCTCCTCTTCTTTTTTCCATACAATTTCCCAACAAAGACAAACTCGGACTTATCTTCCTCTGTTTTTTCTTTTTCTTTTTTTTTTTTCTTACTTTTAATCTCACCTACTTCTAGCTTTTTTATCTTTCTTTTAACATGCTTCAGCTCACAGAAACTTGATCTCTCTCTCTCTCTCTCTCCTCTCGTTTTGATTTTTCTTTTTAATTATTGTTTATAGAAAAATTGAAACTTCTTAGCTTTGAGAAGTGGGATTTAAAGGTTATAGAGAGATGTCGAATTTGCAAGTGAATTTCAATCAGAAAATAGATTATGTGTTTAAAGTCGTACTGATCGGAGATTCAGCGGTTGGAAAATCACAGCTTTTGGCTCGATTTGCAAGAAATGAGTTTAGTTTGGATTCTAAAGCCACGATCGGAGTTGAGTTTCAGACTAAAACCATCGTTATTGATCACAAAACCGTCAAGGCTCAGATTTGGGACACTGCCGGTCAAGAACGGTACTTCCTTGTTCTCTCTCTTGAAGTTTAGCCCAATAATTTTGATTAAAGAAAGAAAAATAAAAAACCCAACAAGTTTTTGGATTTTTTAAGTTTATTTCCATGCGTTTGTTCATTTTTTTTTTATACTTATTGACTGTAATTTAGCTATTTGGAGAAAGAGTGAAACTGGATTTGAATTTTGATGCCCGAGTTTTTTTTTTATAGTAATTTTTTTTTGTAGTGGGGTGTGGGAATCTAATATTTCTAATTGGAGCTTATTGTGAACGTGAACAAAAGAAGAAGTTAACTCTTATTTGTATAGACATACAAATTTAGTTTGATAATGGACGAATTTTCAAGGATAGTAGATAGAATTTTACTGACTTGGATTGGTGGCTAGTATGTGCTTGAAGTATTCTCTTGAAATATGCCTATTTTGAGTGATTGTTCTATTTTGTATGTTACTTACATTATAAAAAGAATGGAAACTGCTGTGGGGAAAGTGTTCGATGCAAGAGAAAGATAATGTCCCTTTGATTCGCTGTTAGGTAAGTGTGTGATTGCTAAAGGTGTTTTTAGTTGTATGTGCTAATACATTACAATGGGTTCCAATCTCTTGAATAATCATGTTCTTGTATTACTTATGCACAAATTATAAATATAGAGGGAAATCATGATATAAGAATACCTGAAATTAAGTGTGATTATGGTTGAAATGAAGATGATAAAAGGCCCTGGTGCTTTTTCCCCTGCCAGTTGCTTACATCACCATTTTCTCATTTATTTGTAAAGAAACCATACAGTTCTCATAAGTTCAGTAATGTGAGCATGTTGTGTGGATGGATGAAATAGTATTGATAATTCTACTAATGAGTATACACATGAGAACCTACAAATATAAAAAAATATTTGAAACTTTAGAATTAAGTTCTCCTAGCTTTTGTGGCTGCTATATATATAGAAGAACTGTTGAAAACCTTGGAGAACTTGTAAGCTAGTACCTACTGAAGATCGAAGATGATAAGAGGAAGTAAAATGGATACTTAGAAGGAAATGGGATATATTTGTCATTAAAGAAACTGATAATGTTGTGCTTAGTTGAAATTGGTTTCTGATAGGTCAAACTAGCAATAGAATTCTGTTGCTGGCTACAAAAGGTTGGACTGGCAGGTGAATGATGTAGGCAAGAAATAGTTACCTTAATTTTCTGTTTGATTTTTTACTCCGTGATTTATTAATCTGCACCAATTACATGTATGTATATCTGTAAGTCGGTAAGCGTGCATTTATCTTCTATATATGGAACATGATATTAAGATGGCAACTCCTGCTTCTGCATTCAAGTCCTAATATTAGTTGCATTTATTGATTTCATATTAATATTTTTTGTACACTTATTGATCATGTATACTGTGGTGCCAATCTCAGGTATAGGGCTGTGACAAGTGCATACTACAGAGGTGCAGTGGGGGCAATGCTTGTCTATGACATAACCAAGCGCCAGTCATTTGATCATATGGCAAAGTGGTTAGAGGAACTGCGGGAACATGCTGATAATAACATCGTCATCATGCTTGTAGGTAACAAGTGTGACCTGGGGAACCTTCGAGCTGTACCAACTGAGGATGCCAAAGAATTTGCCCAAAAGGAAGCCCTCTTCTTTATGGAGACATCAGCCCTTGAGGCCACTAATGTTGAATCAGCTTTCCTTTCTGTCCTGACAGATATTTATCGAGTTATTAGCAAGAAGACCCTTGTCGCAAATGAACATGAATCCGGAGGTAATGCTTCACTTCTCAAGGGAACCAAGATTGTTGTCCCCGGACAGCAGCCAGAATCAGGAGGAAGGAGTTCAGGTTGTTGCGGTGGATCATAGAATTAATATTCTTTCACGCTGTGCCTCATGGACTTCTATTGTTTTTAGTTTCAGGTAATTAGCTATTTTATTGCTTCAGTAGCACTATGGCTTCTTAATCTAAGAAATAGAAGTTCCTGATTTTTCATGCTTATAACATGACTACAATATCTTTCATTTGGCAGCAGATCATTGTATGACACCTTTTGGAGTTTTGTATATCAGGTAATTGATTTTTCACGCTTTTTTCAAGGACTTTCTAGCAAACATGAAATGTTGTGATATACATGAAATTACATGGCTGTAAAACAAAGTTGGCTCATTTTGTTATGATTTGTAGTTAGCCATTGTTGGCAGCCAAAACAGAAAAGGTTCCCATAATTACAGTGTAATGAAAAATATGCTTTTACAAAATTGAGAATGTCCCTTGCCCTCTGGGCAGCATCCATAGAATGTTGCTTCAACTCTTGAATGACTTGATTTTGCTGAAATTTGTTTCTGATGAATATTTTAAATTGCATTTCCTTTGCCTCATTGCTGCCTTTTTTTTTTTGCACAATTGCTTGATAGATGATTTTGGGTTCATGATATAATGCAATAAACTTCTTGATTAGCAAAAGTTTGTATAGTATAATAGAAGCTGAAGGCAATTAAACTGAAAGGAGGCAACTATTAAATATTATTATTATTGTTGAGAGATCTTTACTTGGAGTAACTCAGTCCCAACAAGGTGGGATTGCTGCTTATGCTGTCATTAGCGCCTCACATTTAGGGATGTATGATTTAAGCATTAATGAGTAAATTGGCTCTTTTGGGTTTTTAAACAGACAGAGACCTGAAAATGCCACTAGACAGTCCCTAATGGCCTTCTTAATAAATATCTCATGTTGAACCTGTGGCACATTTATGCCTGAAACATGGGATATCTGGCCAAGATTGCTTGTGGCAAATACCCAAAAGAACCTTCTCTAGCCATAAGCATGACGTGGAGCTGCATCTGAGTGCACATAGAAGCAGAACTAAAGCATGTCAAACAAGAGAACCAAAATAACAAGCATGAATTGAGAAAAAAAAAAACATGAATTTAGAACCCCATAAAAATAATAAAAGAATACAACAGGAAAAAGTAAGAAACATAAGTCTGATACTGTTGTCCATAATTTGGCTAAGTTTTTGTGTTTTATTCGTTGAAATAGAGCTTGATCGGTATAAGGAAACATCAAAGCGTTATATGCAGTTTATCTGCATATCCACGAAACTGCATATCCACGAAATGTAATCACATAGGATGATTCTCTTGTAGATATTTACCAAACGGAATGTGTATAATACATATATCATATCTATTTCAGAGTACTACTGCCCTAAAACTTCAACAAAACCTAATTATATAATTAGCTCTGCTGCATGTAAATGTGCTTGTTGCATCATCATAGGTGTAGCTATAATACGTAGGACAAGCAGACTTGAATATCTGTGAAAAACCTGTAGGCTTGCAGGTTTGAGGAGTACCATAAGCACCGGTACAACAATATTCAGGAGTATTATATGCAGTGCAGGCACTCTTGCATGCCACAATCCTGCCATTATTTATCACTCGCAGATCTTTAGGGCATCTTGGATTCAAATTAGAAAAGCACTCAACTTTTTTGCAGTTTCCCGAGCCACCAGAAGGGTATATAGAAATAGGGATATTGTATCCATCAACAAGGCTAACATCATAGAAGTTTTGATTATCTAGAGTGAAGCTAGTGTGACTGGTGGTACACCGCCAGCCCCACCACAATGCATCAAGCCACCACAGTCACCAGTGGTGCATGTTCCTCTGCCAGAGCAATCGAAATTGCAGCCAGTACGAGCCCAGAAGCGGCCTGACCACTGGTGAGGTACATCGATAGTTATTGATTGACCTGGTTTTAATCTAGTTCCACCATTGATTAGCAATGGTCCTTTTCCTGAAAGAGTCCCTGGCCATATAGTTATTCTACATTTGTTTTGGAGGGTAAAAATTGCAGCTTCAGTGCCTGAAAAAAAAAATAGACCATAAAAAATTTAACACTATAGATTACATTATTAAGCAAAACATCAGTATTATAGAAAAATTAGGTGAGATGGGTATGGTTCGTGTTACCTAATGAAGATAACAAAACCGCAAGGAGGAGAAATTGCCACTTTGCCATATGAGATGCTGTACTTTTTGGGTTTTGAAAGTTGATTTTGGAGTAGAAGCTAAGATTGGAATTAGACCTATGAGATTTCTCTGTCCTTGTGTATATATAGGGAGAGACAGAATTGGAAAAGGGTTTATATATGGAGGGAAGTTCAACAAAACCCCTTATATAGAGTAAGGTAGGTTACATTATATTATAAGAGTAAGTAATTTGTTGCTTTGACAATTGTACCGTTAAGAAATGTGACAGTTAACCTAAACTCTAACATCCTGGACTTTTCTATGTTATAATTGATCAAATTGCTGAGTCATTCTGGCGAAACTGAAATTTATAGGTGTTTATGATTATATTACCATGTTTCTATATGTCTCAACAGGGTTTTAGTAGATAACTGATATTATCATTTTTTGAGCTATATTAATGTAAGAAATTCCATTACATTTCCTATAACAGCTTTGAGTTTGTTTTACTGTATTTAAAGTTATAAAGATCACAAATTCCTTTCATTTGAGGACAATTTAACCAAAAATGTCTCAATAATATATATATATATTGCAAATATGATGTTTTGAAATTATGTACTTGCAAGTGATGAATTATATATGGCTTAATTATTTCATGTTATTGAATTTAACAGTATATATCTTTGGTTATTGTTGGTAAAGAGTGATCATATCTCTGATGAAACCATAACTATTGTCCAATGGAAACGACAAGTATGTATTTTGTAGCTGAACATAGCTTATGATGGAAACTACTCAGGCATTTATTGAAAAAAACTGTCATCTACTTGCCTGTTATATGACGATGACTGTCGTTTACCGAGTAATTGTCATTCCATCTTAATTTAGTCATTTTACTTTAATGTGTCATCTCATACCAGACACTTTCTGATTCGACACAAAATATATGATACATATTTTGTGTCATGTCATAAACTTGTTTTATATTCGTGTTTATGCATTAAAAAGACTAATTAATGATTAGTCGATTATCAACATATGCTCTATTTTGCTACAAATATTATAGCGAAATCATGATCACACATTTTATTAAAATAAACAAAATTATAAAATGAATTTGATTCTAATAACAATTTAACGAAATCATGATGGTGCATAATTTAATTATTCTTTTCATTTTTCTTAATAGATGTGAAACAATTTTATTAAAATTTATATTTTATTATAATTATTATTATTTTAAATAATATGTCAAATTTTTTATTTTTTTATTTAAAATTATTTGAATTTTCAATTCTTAAACTCAAATTTTACACCAATTCAATTCAAGTTTTTAAGATAATCTACCACATTTTTTTTAATAAGCTAGAAAAGTATTGTCCTTTTTTTTTATTTTTTTTTCTGACTTCAGTCTTGTTTAGCTGAAACCTTTATACGAAGGCCGCCTCCAAATCCTAAAATAGGATTACGAATAATGTCACCTCCCTTGATTTTTCTCCACCTACATCAGAAACCAGAACCCAAAAACCATTAATTAAAATCCTGCCATAAATTTCATGTTTTCATATTTTGCCTTAATCCGTAATTAAACCCAATTCTATCCTTTATAAATGAATTCTGTATTTCAAACATGTGGTAAGAGAAGAATCTAATAATATACCTATATTTGGTAACCAGAACATGGAGAAAGATAGTCAAGAATAGTTTACTGTACTCTGCACCTGCACATTGCCTCGATCCTCCACCGAATGGCATGAAATTCTTAGAAACAGTATACGAATCGAGGTCCTGCGATCCATTTAACATAAAAATCTTAAAATATAAATGAATTGTAGAAAAAAATGTATATAATGATCAATTTTTTCTTGTCCTGCTTAAGGTTCCTGATAATAAAATTACTCACCTTCCAGCGCCATGGATTGAATGCGAGTGGATCTTTGTATATTTCAGGGTTTAATTGCATAGCAGACTTAACAACCATTATTGTCCAACCGGCTGGAATTGTGTAATCTGACAAGTATATTAAATCAGGTAAAAGATTTGAACATTTGATTGCTTGTATTATAAGACAGATACTCGACTACTGTTTTATACCTTTGACTTGAATATCTTTCAACGCTTTTCGCAATAACCCTGGCAGAAAATTTGCCAATCTAAGTGTTTCATTGATGACCTGAGAGTATATGTACAATTTAAGATCATTATCTTAGTTCAAAGTTCATCAGCAAAGAGAAATTTGAAAATTTTGTGGAACTAACATGATGAGTAAAATTCATTGATTTGTATTCATCCCATGTGATTGGGGAGTCCAAATTTTCTCTGTTTTTCAGAATTGCCTCATGCTCTGCCTGTTAAAATAATTATAGAGTGTAAAATTAGGTATTTTTTGATGTTGAAAACTTGGAAATGCAGACAGAAATGCACATACTGTCAACTCCTCTAACGCTAAAGGATGTTCTGCAAGAAACTTGAAAGCTAGTGTTAGTGTTGTTGCTGTAGTTTCTAAACCAGCAAGAAGAATCCCAAAAATGAGTTGGGGAATAGAGTCCTCTGTCAAGAATTTCTCTGTATCCATATCGTCAATGGTTTGATCAAGAAAATCTCCTCGACGCATCTTGGGTGATGCGAGTCTTTCCTTCAGGGTATCCTTCAAAATTTTCAGCATTGCCTCTCGGTCCTGATCAAGCAACAGAACAAATTTATATATGTGGCTGATTGATGATTCTAGGAAATTCTTGAGAAGAAATTTCAAGGCAATAGACAAAATCTGGCAGTCAGATTGAAACTACATTTTCGAAAAAATACCATTTTAGATACTGACAGGAAAAAAGAAAAAGAAAAAAAAAAACAGTTTGAGAGTACTGTTTTTGAGATTTTTATGATTAAAACAAGTAAAATTCACCTTAAAAACAAACTTTAACAACTCGAACAATAAAGTTCACTCTATGATTTTCATTACCATCAAACATTTATGATATGTTGTGCCTGGAATATTCAAGGGTAAGGACATAAGACTGTTAAAAATTCCAGTGAACTTCTCTGTTATTTCCTCTGAAGAGTTCTTCTCAACACCATAACTGAACATTTGCTTGGCAGTAAGATTGAAAACCATCTGCAATCAAAGAAAGAAGCAGCATTTTCGAGATGATAACAGCATGATAATTTTGCTAAAAATTAATGAATAGTATATATAAAGGGAGAAACATATATATTTACAACAGAAGCAGCTTGTTTCACATCAACAGAGGCTTGCGTTGACCAATTGTTCAAGCTTTGATTAGCCATATCTTGTATTTGAGGAAGCAAATTTTCTTTAAGGTTTTCAATGCCAAAGTTATTCAAAGTTATACTTCTTATGTACTTATGAACTCTGCCTACTGCACTTAGCCTTGATTCATCCTCAAGTTGAAATAATTTGGAATATGCGCCCAAATACCACATTTCAACTGAGTCTCCTTCTTGTTGAAAGATGTAATGATTAGTTTCAGGATCAGCTGATACTATCACTGGTTGACCAATAAGATTGGTTTGGAAAATGGGTCCATAGCTGAAACAAGAATATGAATATATTGACTCAGTGGTACTCAGTCGAAACCATCTTCAAATTATAAGATTTCGAATTTAAATTTTAATCGAAACTTAATTAATAAAAAAAAATAAAATGAAAGAAAGTATATAAAGATTGATGATAGTTGATTTGATATGATATTTACCTTTTGATTCTTTTTTGGATGAATGGGTGGTGATCTAGAGAGTGACTAGGAATAATCAATTGAAGAGTTTCTCCTATAATAGGCAAGCCCATGGAACCAGGAGGGAGAATTCCATTGCAATTTGGGTGTCTCCATTTGTAGATTAAGTGAGTATAATATATAACAAGTAAAGATACGAAACACAATCCAATTATCCACATTTTTTATTTGTTTCTTGAGGATTTGAATTGTGAGAAGATCTTTTTTGTCAAGTTATTGTGTATATTGTAGAACAAAAGAGGAGAAAAGATTAATTAATGGAGAGTAGAGTTGTTTAAGAAATGGCTGAAGGATGGCACTTAAATAGTAAATCTAACTATCTAAATGCTCCCAAGATCATGTCAAAACAAATATATTAAATATAGTTTTTATTAGCATAAACATGGACATCATAATGTATAAGTTTAGATAAATCTAAATCACCCTAACAAAATAAAAATTTCATTATAACTTATAAAAAAAAATTTTCTTGACCCATTTAATTTACCTTTTAACATATGATTAATTTTCGGCTAATCCATAATTAGTTTTTTAACTTCATTCTTATGCATCAATAAAAACAACAGAATTTTATTTAAAAAAAAAAAATGAGAAATAGCTACCTATCACATATTTAATTGCTGATTTATACCTTTTTATAAAGATTAAAGTTAACTTGTACGATTTATCAAAAAAAAAAAAAAAATAATAATTAAAGTTAACTTGTAAGATTTATCAAAAAAAAAAAAAAAAAAACTTGTACGTTTTGTAATAATAACACTAATGATGTTTACTAGCTGCTTGATTATGGCTGGAGTATTATGTTATTAGATTCTTGGTGCCGTCTTCTCAGGTTTAAAGCTTGTGAATCATATAGTTTCTATCAGATGATGTATCCATTTTTAATTTTATATTTTTAAAAAAGTCATTAACTTGCTAGCACTGCAATTAAAATGATAATTACAATGCGGATAATTAATCTTTGATGATTTGATCAAGGAATCAAAGCAGAAGAGACAAAACAAGTAACCTAATCATCCTTAAATTTCTATATATGTGTTTAATCACTTGACTCCTAGCCTAATGATCTTATTATTTATTTATTATTAATTGGTCAAGGGTATTTTAAATTTCTTGCTTTGTTAGGCCAAGCACGGTTTTTATTATACATATTTTTATTTAATTTATATTTTCTTAAAATATTTTCATATACATGAATTATTATTATTTATTTTTTAGTAAAATTAAATATCCCCTTTTGATAATAATTAATATAAAAAAATACATATGAGTAAATTTATTATATAATGATCAATAAAAAAATATTAATGTATTAGTTTATTTATACGGTCTTTCTAAGAATATTCGTTAAGAATTGAAAATTCAAATAATATTAAATAAATAAATTTAAAAATAAAATATATAAGTGAAAAATAAAAATTTTGACCTATTATTTGAAAAAATAGTAATTATAACGAAATTTTAATATAACTATTTTATAACTGTATTTTGTCTGAAATAACTCTTTTTAATAAGTGTTTATATTTTAATTAAAACTTATAAAAATACATTTTTTAATTAAAAGAGTTGTTTATGAATTTTTTTTATATGCACAAAATAAGTAATTTGACTCGTTCACAAGTATTGCTTAATTAGTATAAACATCAATTCCGAAATTTTGCAGACAAGTAATTACGGAATTAAAATTATAAGTTTTAATTAGCTTAATTGGTAAAGAAATTAAGTATGTTTTTAGAACGACTAAATGTCATCACTTATACAATGGAACGAGTTAAAGTATCAGACGAAGAAAATAATGACGGTCACTTGCTTATTATTTGTTTTTATCATTTTACTGAGTTTTGCTTCAAATAAATATTGGGAAAGGTTGAGAAAGATGGATAGAGTTGGGTCTGTTTGTAAAATATATCGCTTAAATTTTTATTTTTTTATTTTTCTAATTAGTAGGAAAATAATCTATAAAAAAAATTTGATATATTGGAAAATAAAAATTTAAAAACTTAATTAATAAAAAAATAAACTATATAAATTTAATAACTAAAAATTTGAAAGTATAAAGATTCAATGATATTTTTAATTTAATTTATTATTATTTTTTTACTTTTTAGTCAATATCTTAAATTTTCTTCACTTATTTTTAACGCACATAAAGTCTATTTTCGTTAAATCCATTAAAAAAGAATATGATATATCAAAAAATAAAACTTAAAGGACTTAATTAATAAAAAGTAAATTATAAAGATTCAGTAACTAAAAACATGAAAATACAGTGAATCTGAAGATGCTTTTTGCCTTAATTATTAAGAACATTCATATAAAAGTTAAAGACCTTGTATATAGCATGCCACAAACATTAATTATTGTTTGCAGAATTGCTTACATGATGAGAAACTATTCTTCTTCTTTTTGTTTTTTGGGCAAATTACTCATTCTTTAGAGAATAAAGATAAACAGGAAGCCCTTTGGCTGGTAATGGCAAAGGGTCTACAATAATTTTCTCATTAGGAAGAACTTTCTCCCACTTGAACCTCTTCACTATATTATGGACAAAAACTAAGATTTCCAGTCTTGCATACTCTTTTCCAGGACACATTCTTGGCCCTCCTCCAAATGGAACATATGTATAAGGTGCTGGTCCTGATCCTTCAAATCTTGAAGGATCAAATTTTTCAGGATCTGGAAAATATTCTGGATTCTTGTGTGTTGAATGTGCACTCCAATATAGCTACAAAATAAAAATAAAATAAATAATAAAGGGTTAATTTTTTTTTTTTATAAATAAAATCACGTTTCATTTTTTTAATTTTTTTTTTTTGTAAATTTGGCTATGCCAGATACTCAAACTCGAAAAATTCGAGACCATTTAATTTTGGAGACTATTTTAGTGTTACTAAACCAAAGACTCATTGGCATTTATGTTTTAAAAATTTATTGCGAACTTGTGATGATGAACTTACTTTCCAACCCTTTGGAATAGAGAAACCAGCATAGTTGAAATCATGTAAGGCTTCTCTGAAAGAACCTTGTAGTGGTGGAGCTAATCTCATTACTTCACAAGCTACATTCCATGAGTATTTCATTTTCTGAATGTCTTCCCAATTCAATAATTCCCCTGGTGCTTTTGATTTTGCAATCTCCATTTGCTCTGTTATAATTTGCCATGATATATATATGTCAAGATATGTTTTTTTTTTTGGTGCATGAGAAATTCTTAAATGAAAAATAGACTGTCAAGTTCTGAATTCTTATACTATGAATATGCATCAAACTGCAAACAAAACAATGATATTTATGTTATCATATTATTTATAAATTATGCATAAATTAATTAATTAAGAGCTCAGACAATTAATTTAATATATTTTTTGGTATTAATAAATTTCACAAAATTTTAGTGGATTCATTTGAAATTCTATATATTTTCATGTTTGATTAATATAAAGTCCATTAATTCAATTTTTTGAAATCAAAATGACAAAACCAAAATTCTATCATTTATAAATGAATTTTATAACTCAGATTTGTTTATATCAAATTAGAAGTAAAATTGAAAATAACAGATAATTAATATAATAACAGAAAATAAAGAAATAATTAGAAGTTCTATATGTACCTTTGAAAACTTTATTGTAGATTTCAGGAAGCTCAGAAAGAAACTTGACCACAAAAGTAATGGTAGCACTTGCAGTATCATGGCCACCAATAAGCAAAGAAATGATTTTATCAGCAATTCCAACTTCTCCCAATCTTTGGCCATCTTCATCAGTAGCTACCAACATATGTGTCAATATATCTTGCATTGGAGATACTTTATTTTCAGCAAGATCCTTTCTTCTTTGCTCAATCATTCTCAACATCTCATTTCTTATAATTTTGGAAGCCTTGATTCCACGATGGAATGATGTTCCAGGAAGATTTATGGGAATAGAAATTATTCCTGAAGCCATATCATTGAAAGGGATAGAGAATTTTGCTACCTGTTTCGAGTCGTCCATGCTCAAAAACACTTTACAAGCAACTGTGAAGGTATATAATTTCGCAAGTGGATAAACTGTCACTTGTTCTTTACCTTCCCAGTTGCATTCAAAGTGTTTTTGAGCCATGAAATCCATTATACTTATGTATCTTTGCAAGGCCTCAGGTTTTAAAAAATTCGGTAACATCTTTCGCATTCTCATTCCTTCAGCTAATATAGTACTTTGTTGAGAGGAAGGAAAGAGTTTAAGGATTGATTTAGGCCACCAAGCAGTGACTAGCTTGTTTTCATTAGAGAATAAGAACTTGTTGCCTTGTGCACCACAAACGACAGCCGTTTGTTCACCAAGAATTGAAGTTCTGAAAATTTGTGGGGAGTATTTGGCCATTCTATCAGAAATAAACTTCTCAGGATGTCCTTTCCTGCCTGTAGAAAGAAATTCAAGACTTTCTCCTATGTATGGCAAGCCTTTCTTGCCTGGTGGAAGATTAGAGTCATTTGGTAGCCTATACAAGAAAGCAAGAATTGGGAAAGTTACAAGAATTATGAAAAGGGTCAAGGCAATTAGAAAGAACAGCTCCATTTTTTTTGGGGGAGGGCTCAGAAGCTTCACAAGTAATACTTTATGAGAGGTATAAGCACTAATATATATATATATATATATATATAGAGAGAGAGAGAGAGAGAGAGAGAGTAGAAAGGAGAGTTTGGGGGTAAAATGGCTATGAAGTATGAAGTCCAGAAAAGATTGGTATTGATTTTTTTTCTTTTTTTCCTTTTTTTTTTTTTAATTTAGTTTGGTGCACCCGTGACTAAGTCATAGATTAAATTGGATTAATGTTGAATATGTATAAAATATTCAATAGAATCAAGAAATTAAATGTATAAAGTTGGTAAAATCTGATCGTACTTGAAACTTGATTTTACTTGTAAGTATATATTATTCTTGTATGGTCTGGTGTGCCTTTGATTCATAGGTTACATCTGGACTCACTTTGTGGACATTGTGGAACTAGATTAACTCAAATTAATTAACGATTTTCCAATTGTACCTAATTGTAAGAATTTTTGTTTAATGGTATATTAATTATTATATATTGGGAATAAATATTTAGAGGTGATTTAATATTCATTTATTTATTATTTTAAAAAAAAAATGTCAATAAACTTAGCTTCTTATAAATCAATTATTAATATTTGAAAAAAAATTTAATATATAATTAAAACTTTCATAAATATATTGTCTACACTGAATAGATACACTAATTCAATAAGATAAAAATGTATAAAATAAAAAAAAAAAATGTGTTGATATCTTTTCAATAAATAAAAAAATTAAAAAAAAATTATATTGATTAAAATATCTTATATATATATATATATATATATATATATATATATATACAGTGTAAGAAATAATTTTTTTTATATATAATAGTCATCAAATAACTTAAAACTAAAAAACTTTTGGTTTTCATTTCACATATTCAATGCTTAATTAAGCCCTTGATTACAAGTAACCTAACGATTCTTACTGTATAAGTTATTTTTATTTAATTTTGTTTCTAGTCAACAAGTAACCTTCTGGAAATGTGACAAGTTGTTTAGTCTCTAATTTCAAAAAGTTGTTAAAGTCTTAAGAAGGAAAAGATCTTTATGGGGAGTAATTATCAAGAAATTAAACTAAAAAAATCCCAATTGCTGAAATAATCTAAATAAAGACAAAAGAAAAAAGAAAAATATTCATAAAATTTATTTTTTGTAAAGTTGATAACTCAAGGCAACTTAAACAATTAGAGTAGCGTACTGACAATTGCTCTTTGAGTTAAGACTTGGCAAAGGAAGTAGGTAATTAGTATTATCACACTGGGTTTAGCATGCCATTAGTTTAATTATAATTTAAACTAGGGTAATTAATTAATTATTTTAAACAACTTGGAGAAATAGTAAATGAATATATATGAGATTAATTATTACTATTATTCTAATGAGATTTGTAGAAACTTTCTTCAATGGCTAAAATAACTTGATTAAAGATTAAATAAAGCAAGATGGAAAATGGAAGGCATTCCCTTTTGTTCTAATTAACTGTTGCTAGAGAGCATGTGAACCCATTAAAAAAAAATACAAGGACAAGGTTTGGATTGACTGAGCACATTACTCAAGAATACATTCGATGCTCGATATTTGATAATGTATTATTTTATTAACACTTGTATATCAAAATATAATTTAATAATAAATATATATTTTATTAAATAATAAATTTATGGTAGATTTTTCTTCGCAAAAAAAAAATTATCAATATTTCTTTTTTTTAAGTTATTTGATAATATATCATTTAAAATATATCAATTAAGTTGTTATTTAAAATGATAAAGCAAAATTCTTTTAAGTTAAAATTTATTTTGAATAGAATAAATGATAAAATTTTTATTTTTTATGATTTAAATATTATATTACTTAATTATTCAATATTAAAAAATTTAGCACTCTGATTCTTAATTTTACTAAAGATAATTTAAATTAAAAATTAAAAATTAAGTGTTGAAAATTTAATTTATAAAATAGTATAAAAAGTTAAATAAATACTTATTATATTCAATACATATTTTAAATTAAAAAAATTGTTTATTATTTTAATTTAATTAAAATTTTTAAGATAAGTATTACAAAATAATTTAAAATTAAAAAGTGTTAGAAATTTGAATTTTTAGTATTAAATTGTGTAGACCCAAAATTAATTCAAGAATATATAGCCAATGCCCTTCACAAATGAAATGATCAAGACAACATAAATTTATTAAGTATATTTCATGGACATTATTATATGATGAATTAATAATTAATTGGTTTTAATCTTTATATGTGATTTATTTGACTTTTTTTTTTACTATGATTAGCGAATAAGAGGAATTTGACTTCTATTTTAATTTCCATTCCATAAACTTTACTAGATAGGCATTAAAATAAAATACTATAAACAATGGTATAAAACTTGCACGCTATTACAAATAATTTTGATATTGGTCAAATTTTATAGTACTGTTCAGTTCATGATCTTAGACCGAATTTTCCAAGTTATTGGATCAATGATTTGCAAGAATTATAGGTGTCCGTAAATGATTTGAAATACATTTAATATCAAAAACTTTTATTTAGGAAATTAATTATTTAGCGTTGAAATTTTGTTTTTTAAAATGATGAGTTGTTGAGTTCAAACTCTAATAGAAATTTAATTAATTAAAAAATATTTTATTGATTCAATCACAGACTCAATAAACATATTAATGCATTAATGTATGACAAAATACCATATATATGTAAAAAATTAAAGTGTATTTCTTTATACATACAATAGATTATAAATACCACATAGAAAACTGCTATAATTAATTTCTCAATTCTCCAATAAACAAATTTATTATCACTTATAATTATGTAAATTAAACTTACTAGTAGCTACAACTTCAAATTAATAGACTGATGAGAAAAACATATATGGCAACACCAAAGCCTAAACATGAAATAAATATATTTATATTTAAACATCAAATGGATTGAAGTGAAGCACAGGAAGACACAAAAGTGGATGGGCCAAGCACAGAGTCATGCCTGCTTTAGCTTCCAT
>CANXYC011286156.1:0-52448 GCA_948193065.1 Aleurites moluccanus | reverse complement strand
TTTGCAGGCTGCTGCTTTGAGAGGTTCTGACCACCGCCGTGCTACAAATGTTAGTGCGAGACTAGATGCTCAACAGAAGAAGCTTAATCTCCCCATCCTCCCAACTACAACTATTGGGTCCTTCCCCCAGACAATTGAACTCAGGAGAGTCCGCCGTGAATACAAGGCTAAAAAGTGAGTCAGTGTAGTTTTGTAAATTTTTCTGTTCACGTGAATTGAATATAACATTTTGTTAATCCATTTACTTTTCTACTTTTTTCTGCAGGATCTCTGAGGAGGATTACATCAAAGCCATCAAGGAGGAAATTAAGAAAGTTGTCAAACTCCAAGAGGATCTTGATATTGATGTTCTAGTCCATGGAGAGCCTGAGGTGACTTCTGCATATAATTATTAGAAAAAAAATAAGGGAATAATAGCTGTTTGCTTTCCATGCTTACATCATTGGTTTCTGAATCTTCCAACTAAGGGAGTGTTTGGATGGAAGCAGAGTTTGAAAACACAGTTTTATATATATGCCGTTTCAAAAAAAGCTACTAGATTCAGCATTTTTTTTTTTTTTTTTTTTTGTTTTCAAGTTTCAAACAATGTTTTATTTTTACATCCAAACACTCAAAAAAATCATTTATTTTTTTTAAACTTTAAAACACTGTTTATATGCCTATTTTAAGTGATCCAAACACCCCCTAAACATGGCCATTAATTTGTTGCAGAGGAACGATATGGTTGAATACTTTGGAGAGCAATTATCAGGGTTTGCATTCACTGTCAATGGATGGGTGCAATCTTATGGATCTCGTTGTGTGAAGCCACCTATCATATATGGTGATGTGAGCCGCCCCAACCCAATGACCGTGTTCTGGTCCTCTACAGCCCAGAGCATGACTGCCCGCCCAATGAAGGGAATGCTTACAGGACCTGTTACCATTCTCAACTGGTCCTTTGTCAGAAATGACCAACCCAGGTATATACCTATGGCAAAAATATAAAAATGCTAAATGAAAATGGAATGGGAATTCATCACTTTTATTGGCTGTTTTTTCTTATATTCAATTTGATTTAACATGAAGCATTGGGCCCAATTTTCCAGATTTGAGACTTGCTATCAGATTGCTTTGGCCATCAAGGATGAAGTGGAGGATCTGGAAAAGGCTGGTATCAATGTTATCCAAATTGATGAGGCTGCTTTGAGAGAGGGGTTGCCTCTTAGGAAGTCCGAGCAAGATTTCTACTTGGACTGGGCTGTACATTCCTTCAGAATTACCAACAGCGGAGTCCAGGACACCACCCAGGTTTATATCCTACTTTCACAACTCGAATTTCTTTTTGATTATTTTTTTTTTCTAGTTTCATTGGTTCTGCTGATCTCACTTTTCAACTACTTCAGATCCATACTCACATGTGCTACTCCAACTTCAATGACATCATTCACTCAATTATCGACATGGATGCTGATGTGATCACCATTGAGAACTCTCGCTCTGATGAGAAGCTTCTCTCTGTCTTCCGTGAGGGAGTGAAGTATGGTGCTGGAATTGGCCCTGGTGTCTATGATATCCACTCACCTAGAATACCCTCAACCGAGGAGATTGCTGACAGAATTAACAAGATGCTTGCTGTTCTTGAGAAGAACATCTTGTGGGTTAACCCTGATTGTGGTCTCAAAACTCGCAAGTACACTGAGGTCAAGCCTGCCCTAAAGAATGTAGTTGATGCGGCCAAGCTCCTCCGCACTGAGCTTGCCAGTGCTAAGTGAGTTGTTCAGGGGACACTGGGAGCATGATCCTTCCAAATCAGTTAATTCTTGCAGAAAAAGAAAAAAAAAGGAATTATTGATTGAATAACTGTGGTTTATGATTGAAATACCTAGTAGGCATAATATGCCCCGAGGGCAATGATTTAGTTTTTTCAACTTATTTTTCTTTCTTCTCTTTCAATATTTTGTATTTTGCTTTTGCCTTCAATTTATTTAAAAGTTGTCAAAATTGCTTATTGTACCTCGCGAATCGCGATGGAAATCAATTGAATGCCCTTAGCAGTTTGTGTATGGACTGCTCTAGTGCTCTACTATTGCATTTACCATTATTTTCTGTAGGGTCTTTACTATTGCTTTCAAATCTTGGAAAAGCTAAACGTGGCGATGGTGATTTTTTAAGTAGTGATTTTATTGATGGTATCGCATTTTCAATCGTTGTTTACAATAGTTTTTATTTATTTATGAAAGAATGTTTTCAATAGTTTCTGATTTTGGTTGCAAGATAAAAAAATAAAAAATAAAAAAATCTTTGCTTCGCTACCCCAAGATGATTTTTAAGACTCGTTACAGGATATAATAATAGTAACATTGGGTAAATAGTGCTTTAACCTTTTCAATTATTATTTTTTTGGTTGTTTTACAATGGTCTTTAACATATAACATTTAATAAAAATAAATTGCACTTAATTTATAAGAAAAATTTCGAACACTGAAAAAAAAATGAAAAGGTTAAAGCTTCAGAAGTTAAGTATACATATGCTCTGCTTAAAAAGGGTTCAGATCTGGTGTTACTGTATTTTCCTTTTCTAAACTAGATTACCATAACATCATTAAAAATAAATTAATAATTTTTTGGATAAATTTAATTTTAATTACTTTTTAAATTGAACAATGACATGCCATTAAATGGAATGCTGGTTGCTTTGCTGGAGAGTCCAGATGGAATGACATGCTTCTTTTACGCTTAGATTAAAGTGACAGTGATATCACACGTGACCAGTGTTTTCTAAGATTAAGATTACTGTGGGAGTGGGACCTATCAGCAAAGGGCAAAGGACTTGTCATTATCATTTTTATCCATATATTCATTCCGCTTCTTTCTCAAGTTTGGTTACTTGTTCTGTAATCTATTTTATTCTACTTCTTCCTCATAAGGCGATTCTCAGACGCAAAGCACACAGACAGAAGAGCGGTGGAGAAATGTATAAAACGACGCTGCAAGAGCTTTGCCACCAGAGAGCATGGGCCTTGCCGGATTATGACACTACAAAACAAGGACCAGATCACGATCCTAGCTTTCAAGCCACTGTCACTGTCAATGGAATCTCCTTTCCTTCCCTATCTCACTCCAAATCTTCTAAGCAGGCTCAAAACGACGCCGCTAAGGTCGCCGTCGATCATTTCTCTTCCTCTCGCTCTCCCTCTCATCCTCCCCCACTTGTTCCGCCGGGTAATTACACTCAATAAACAAACGCATAATAATTATATGATTTTCTTTTTTTTCTTTAATAGGTTACGGATTAATAAGAATCTAATTCTGCTTTTTGAAGAAACTATCTGTGATTTTTTTTTCTTTGCTTGTATTTAATAATCACCAAATTCCTTAGGGTGCATATGCTAAAAATGAGTCATCTCTTTGGACTCGTCGTCCCTCAACTTATAATTAATGCATATTATTGTCCTAGAAACCACTGCAGCTACCGTAGCCATCACTGTCGCTGTTGCTGGGTTGGGCTATGTTGTCGCCGCCGTTGCCTGAAAACTAGTTCAGTCGTCGCTGTTCACGCGGCTTCTCCTTTCAATTCTACTAACCTTTCGCATTTTTCATTCCATTTTTCTCAATTTCTTTGTATTTCCCAAAATTAGAATCCCCCAAAGGAAAACCAAATTTCACTCTAGAAATTTCCTATCTGAAATCTTCCACAGCTTTTTTCAATTATCCATTCTCAGCTTGCAAAACCTCATGTTGCTGCTTAACGGTCAGACAAGCCTCCATTCTCTTTGATCGTCAAAACTGGGATGGGGCCATTTGGTTCGCCTATGTCTAGTTCGATGTTGACGAGTGTTGAGTTCAATTTTCTTGGGAGAGGAAACCCTAGTTTTATGCTTGCATTTCAAGCCCAGATTTGGGGATTTCTGTTTGAGAAGGGTGGGAAAATCATTAGGCCTTTGGAGGATTATAATAGTAATGTATCAATTGAGGTTTTGGATACTTCGGTGTTGAATGGGATTGGTGGTGTTGGGGTTATGAATGGATTGTCTGGGAAGAGAATGTTGGTTTTGCCTTCACCTACTGCTAGAGTGATTGTAGGGGCTGTTTCTGGTGTGGAGTTAGGAGTCGTGCTGTGATGAATTTTAGTTGGGGAGTTAGGGTTCTGGTTGATATCAATAGTGGTATTGGTGGTGATTCATCGTCTGGGATTAATTTTAGAAAGATTCGTAATCTCAGTGGTGATTCATGCACAATAGGCACAGACTTGAAAAGAGGGGAATCCGAAACCCAAAAAGCTAAAAATTGAGTTTGAACTATAATTCTGTACCATTTTGAATTGAAATTCACATATTGAGAAGTCAACACTAACGGTGCTAATTAACAGGTGGAGGATATGGGGTTGCTGCAGGTGGAGGGGCAGCAGGGGTAGCTGCGGAGCTGGAGAGAAAGAGAAGAAGCAAGCTAGGCGAGTGAATAAAAGTGCTGAGAAAAATAAATTTGGGCTGACATGGATTATTTTTAAACTTAAAAGGGCTGATGTGGAATCCACATATATTTTTCGTTAGAATATTAGATGGAAAATGGGTTGAGGGACATTTATGAAATAAATGATATAATGGTAGGGATATTGTTGTTACAAAATTTAATTTAAGGACAATAATATGCATTAATCATAAGTTGAGGGATGACAAGTGTAATTTACCCATCTCTTTTTTACCTGTAGCTTATTCAAGTGAAGGCACTGATTTGAATCATAATAATCTTTCATCTGGAGCGACTCTGCAATTAGAAGTACAAAAAACAAATCAGATTACTCAGGGGAGTGAACCACCTACAATCAGTAAATTTGATGACAGATTCACAGGTCATAATGACCAACTTATTTTATTTGTAATTTTTTTTTCGTGTTCTATTTGCTTTAAAAGAAAGCAAAACAAAAGAATTTATAGTTTAAGTGTCTTTTCAGTTTTTTCCCATTGTTGTTATTGTTATTGTGTTTCCAAAGGTTGCTTTTGATACTTACTGAGCAACTGCAGTGAAAGAGTTAACACAAGAAAGTAAATAGATTTTGACCGAAGAAGATAATGGCAACACTTGAACCTTGGAACTCTTAAGCTTTCTAGTATTGAACATGAGCTGTGGCTTATAATATGCACCATTCTTGGTTTTCATTACCATTCATTGTATGATATTGTTAAGCTAAATATGAATTTCTCCTTGGCTTATAGTTATGCAGCATTTGTTCAAAAACCAGTTGCAGAGCTATGCTCAAAAGAGAGGTCTCGCTCTCCCTGTATATTCTTATGAGCGTGTGGGTCCATCTCATGCAAGTCGTTTCAAGTGTAAGGTCACAATTGATGGACAAACATATGAGAGTCAGGAGTTTTTTCCCACATTAATCAAGGCTGAACATACTGCTGCTAAAGCTGCTTTGATGTCACTGGCACCCAGTGGAGTTGAAGAGGCTAGTCTTTTATAAACTCCTATCCCTTCTTATCCTTTCCTCATGGACGTTGATTAGTTTGATGTTTTCTTGCATGCCAAATTTTGTGATTGTATATCTTTTCTTTTTTCTTTGCAGGATGAATCTGCTTACAAGAACCTTTTACAAGAACTGGCTCAGAAAGAATTTTCTTGTTTACCAGCTTATACCACATTAATATCTGGTGAAGCTCATAGACCAACTTTTACTTCAACTGTGGAGGTAGAAGGAGAGTCATTTACTGGCCAGGATGCCAGAACTAAGAAGCAGGCAGAGTTGAGTGCAGCAAAGGTTGCTTACACAGCTCTAAAACTGTGTAAGTATATATAGAATATTTTATATATACTTATATTTTTAATCTATTTGTGTTCTTTCATGCTTTAGGTATCCTGGTTATTTGGTCTGGAAGTTCTTTTGACTCGTATCACCCTTATTCTTGACTTTATATTAATAATTGTGTAATTGGTATGAGGTCAGTTATCTTTTTGCAACAGCCCTTGTTGCTGTGGTAAGTGCTATTGGCAATAATGCACTCAAATTCTCGCCATTATACAGTAATACTTGTGTTCCTAGTGAATGCCTGGTGATTCCATGTCAAGCACCTTGATTATGAACTAGTGCTTGATATTGGTCAAGTTTGTTACATCAATATGTTTGGTAAGAAGGTGAAAGAAAGGAAAATGGAGGGAAGAAGAGGTTCCTCTGCAGCTCTGCTGTTAGGCTATAAGGAAGACTTGGTAGGAAGAAATAGAGGCACTCCTTCCTCATTTCAGGCCCAACAATTTTAATTTCTCCAAGTTGCATTGAGAGGAAGAGATACACATGCATAAATTCCAACTTTAACCTTCTTGAAAACAGAAAGTCATGGGGGTTTTTCTATGCCAAAAAAAAAAGCATTCTACCGTTCTGTTTTGTCATCCAAAAGAACAAAGAGGAAAGAAGGGCTTGATGCCTGCCTCTAACTCCTTTTCTTTCGTTCCTCCCAAATTTTCTCCCTTGAATCATAGCACAGAGATAATATTAATGGTGTACCCTAAAGGTGAAAGAATTAATATTTGTTCAAACCATTTTTGAAATCATATATTACCCTATTTATGCTTCAATGTGTTCTGTGACCTTGTCTGAACTTTTTACCATTGGACTTTCTTAGCGTATGTTTGCATCAGGTTCATGAATAATTAGTCTCTAGAGGGACAAAGGAAAAGTTGGGGTTGAGAGAAGTACCATGACAAATGGTTTATGGAGTTTTTGGTCTTCAAGAAAAGCATCCAGTCAGTGAGTAATTTATGTTGCATTTAAGGAAACTATTCTGATATTAACTTATTAATTCATGCCTTGTTATGATCGATTTACCAAAAAAGGAAGGCAACAAAATGCAATTTCCATGACAATTTTGCTTATATAAGGAATCCATGCAGGTAACTAAGGATAATGTAGTGTAGTGCTTGATAAAATGTCATGGCTTCTGCAGGCAAATCAAGGCAGAGCCCTATAGTTTCTAGTTCTGGCAATTCAAGTAACAGCTCTGTGGCCTCATGTTCTGGAAACTCAAGTCAGAGCCCTATGGCTACCTGTTCTGCAACTTCAGGGCAGAACATTGTTTCTTGTATTGGCAATTCGAGTCAGAGTGCTCCTCAGCAGGGACAAAAAGTTGTTCAGTCCACTTCTAGTCCGCGGTCAGTTCTTGCTGCTTATCTTCAAAAGAATGTTCAACCTAGGTTGCCTGGGCAGAATGAACAAGCTGAAGAGAAGAGAGGTGAATATTTCTAAAAGCCTATAACTATGCACTCTTACTGATAAATATATTAATGGTCGTGCACTCATATTTATAAGTATGTTTATAATTTAATAGGATAAATCATAGAGGTGAAGGTTTCAATGACTTTCTTCTGCATGTTATTTGACATCTCATGATAAAACCAGTAAATTTTATGAGAATGGCGTGAAAAATGAAAAAAAGATTACTGCAAAATGTAACTTGAACGATGCTTTTCAAAAGTGCTCATTAATCTGTGAACATTGTATATAATACCTTGATGTGTACCATCTGTTGTCGATCCATTCTTTTCAGATGCAGGTAGTGTTCAGAATCCATTTCTTAATATTATGTTTATCCTTTTGTCATATGGGCAATATGTGCACAGTTGTACACATGCAGATACATGCATGCTAGTTCATAGGACATGAAGCGTCTTTTGATATTTCATGAATTATAACTCTACTTCTGAATTATTATAGCAATTGCTGAAGTTGTCAGTCTTGATCCCCCCGTTGCATCTGCACGACCAGAAAGCAACTCAGCTGTGAAGAGAATTTCATCTCCACTTGGCACATCCATATCTTCTTCCTCACCCTCTCATTCCTCCACCAGTTCAGCTGTGACTATTGAGCATCCTCTCGGAACAAATATTCCGCGCCACAATAAGGTTATTGTTCACCCACATGGTACAAACATGACATCTCCTCCAGGCATCACTGTTTTAACCATGATTGACGGCAACTGGGTTGCTGTGCGCACGCCTCAATCTGGTCAATAAAATTTGATAGGGCCCAAAAAAGAAAAAACTGTTAACCATAAATTTTTGCAGTTTGTTCAATTCTTACTGTGTGTGCACTTTGGACTTTGGGTGAAACTGAATTGAGCAATTTGCTGAATGTAAATGCTGAATTTTTATTCTGAATGTTTTTAGATTGCAAGAGGCATTAAGGGTTACCAGATTTTATTCCTCTTGCAATATTTTAAGACCATAAAAAATGTATGGAAAAATTGAAGCAATAATTTTCCTCGTCTAATTTATATGTCAAAAGATAATTACTTTTATTTATATGTTCGCACATATATGTTCTATTAGCATGATGTTCGACTGTCGGGAAATAAACCATGCCTCGACTGCCTGCCATTCTTCGACCCTTTTTATTTTTTAATTTTTATTTTTGCCTAAAAATCTGATATCAAATCCAAGATTGCGCTGAAGTCAAATCTCAGCTGAGACAAGTTATGGGCAACCCTTGAAATCATCGACCTTTTTTCTTAAAAATAAATAAATAAATATCATTTTGTAACAAAATTCATTAATTTTACTCATTTATATTAATAGCGCGTCACAGTGCATAACGCATGTGGTACCTGCGCTGCACAGTACACAGCGCATGTGATACCTGCGCTGCACAGTACACAGCGCATGTGATACCTGCGCTGCACAGTGCATAGCTATTAATTAATTTTAATTAAAAATATTATATTTTTTATCTGCCTAAAAATTAACCCTAATATTCATAAATTAACACTATCATAATTTTAACTAAAAATGTTATTAATTAATTTTAATTAAAAATATTATATTTTTATTTAGCTAAAAATTAACTCTAATATTTATAAATTAATACTATCATGATTTTTTAACTAAAAGCACTATTAATTAATATTTTAACTAAAAATATTAGAAATATTAACTAATTTAATAATATTATTAAACTTTACAAAACGAATTTATTAATGTTCAAAATGTTTATTTATATTGCACTAATATATTATCAAAATAATATATATATTCATTAAATTTAAAATGCTTCACATTTAATTAAAATACTCTAAATATTAACTTAAAATATTACGCAAAATAATATAACTAAAATGAGAATAACTTTATAACATTTATAAATTAATATTAAAAAATTTAAACAACAATCAATCACAAATATATATATATATATAGAAAAAAAATAGTAACTTAATGATTGTACGGTTAAACGAAAAATACTTAGGGAGTTGAAAAATTAAAGAGTCTAAATCTAACAAAATATTATTATAAATAATTAATTTACAAATTAATAAAAAAAATAATAACACTAATAAATTTAATATTATGTGTGTAAATTATTAATTTTAACTAAACTTTCTAAGATAAATAATTTTAACAAAAATATAATGCATCAAAAATATTTATTTTTAAAATTTAATTAAATAAATTTAATACTATCATGATTTTAATAAAAATACTATTAACTAGTTTTAAATATTAATTTTAAAAAAAAATTATTTATAAATATTGTGCTAATTAGAACAAAAAAAATAGAGGCCTGCACTTTTAAATTAATTTAATAAAAAAAAAATTTAATTTAAAAAATATAAAAAATGTGTCAGATAGTCAGAAAGCGCATCTGTTGGATGCGCTGCGTCAGAGAGTGTCAGACAGTTCAGGTATTGGATGCGCTATTGGTATAAACAGATAATAATAATAGATTTTGTTATAAAATGGTAATTTTTTTTTTTTTGGTTATTTTTAAGAATAAAGGCTCAGTATATACGTGATAAAATCATTAAATAAGGACGTACATGGAAAAAT
This sequence comes from Aleurites moluccanus, assembly GCA_948193065.1. Lineage (NCBI taxonomy): Eukaryota > Viridiplantae > Streptophyta > Magnoliopsida > Malpighiales > Euphorbiaceae > Aleurites > Aleurites moluccanus. The sequence continues at coordinate 42,653 of CANXYC011286156.1, read as the reverse complement.
CTAAACCAATCAAAGTTACACGAAGGAAATAGGGCCCACTGAATATAATAGTCATAGTCATAGTCAGAGTGGTTAAGCGATCATCTCCTTTCATAATTATCCCACTAATTATGTTTTCTTAATTTAATTATTCTCTTCTTTTCTTTTTTAAATACCCTCTCTCAGCTTTATCTTCTTCTTCTCAGAAAAAGAAACAAAAAAAAAAAAAAAAAAAATCTCTTATCTCAGATATGGTGATCTTTTACTTAGAAAGGCCATCAAAAGGATGCTTACCGGTGCTTTTGCCTTTTTTTTTATTTTGTTTTTAATTTCATTCATTATTTTTATATAGATTTGTTTGATAATTAAGGATTGAATCTGTGATTCTTTGGTGAGGATTGTGTTCTAGCTTTCATAATAGATTTTGATAATCTCGAGCTTGTCGATATTGTCTGGATTTTGATTGTCCTGAGCTTTATTATTACTAATATTATTATTATTATTATTTTAATGGCTGGGTTCGCAGCAAACTCATACTATAACATTAGCTCTATCATATATTGTTAAATCGATTGTAAGTTAGGGTTTTCATTTGGCTTGGCTATTGTTCTTTCATTTATGTTCAGATCAACGGGGAGGAAAATCAGAGAAAATTTGTTTAGGATGCTTCTGAAAATTTTTGTTATTTTTAAAATATCTGGATATGCCAGATTAAATTATTTCAGTGGTCTTTTGTAATAGAAATGTTTTGTTGAGATAGGGTGAAAACTTTGCAATCCGTCCCCTTTTTAGTGTTTTCTTGCAAAACTTTATTGTTTTCTGAGTTTTGCTCTCTATAGCTTTGTTCAGTTTTTGTGTTTTTTAATAACTGAATTAATACTTCTTTTTCAGCTGCTATGTTTGGAGAAAGCTGGAACTTTGTGTTTGGATTTCTTGCTGAGGTTTTAACCTTTTTCCTTTTCTTTTGCACTTACATATGTTGTTGAGAATTTATGCATTTTAATAATTTCATAATGGGTTTTTGTGGCTTAATTTTTAACTGTTTAAATGATTCATTTCATGTGATATTGCTTTCATTATTTATTTTGATTATTGATGTATTGTTTATTATGCTAAGATTAGGTATTTGATGTTTTCTGGATATCTACTTGCTTTGTCATGAGTGTTAATGGATGCAAATTGAGCGTGGATCCCTTCCTTGAAAACAAACAGTTCAGTGGTTTATGCTTTTAATTTTTAACAATCAAGAAACTGAAATTTCAAGTTTTAACTTCTTTCTTTAAGAAGCTTATACTTTAAATACTCACACAAGTAGGCTTGGTATATTAGTAGTTTGTGTGACTGCATTGATGGTGTTGCAATTTATGCTGCTTACAACATTCTGAATATGAATGAGAGAGATATTTTGGCTCCAATTTTTCATTGTCATTGTGTTTTCGTAGTAGGATATATATATCTTGGTTTATTTCAATGTGTTATTGATATGGTTTCAGGTTGCTATGAAAGATCCTAGTTGTGGGAGAATGCAAAGAAATCCTCCCCTTCTCTTGGTAATTAAGAAGATTGAAATTTCCCAATTGTTAGTTTTCCTGGGTCAGCTTTATCTATATTGCTTCTGATTACACCCATTCTTTTGCAGGTTTGACATAATTGGTTGACGACGAGAGAGAGCACGCTGGTTAGCATTCATGCCTTGGGCATGGTTGTCGACAAGCGTGCCCTCTATCGTCGTCATACAATTTATTCAAGGAAGGTTCTTTTCTTCATTTATGTTTATTGCACGTAGTTAAGCAAGTGAATTTAACATCTTGCTGTAGCTGGTACTCAGGTTTTGTTTTTCTTCTCATCTATACTTGTGATACCTTTATCAATTACTATATTATTCAATACTCATGGTATGGTGACGTGACAACATATTAAAATTCAATTAACCTAGTATCTTCTGATGCCTACCCTGGTTGTAATAAAATGTTTTCAATTGCTTCTTGATCTAGAAGTGAAGAAATTCTTTTAAATTAGAAGCATACAAGACAATAATGTATTGGAAGACACATTAATTGCTTTGCATATTGTTGAAGGGAAAAAAATATATTTATTTCGTGACTTGAATATTTCTTCTTTACAACAGCATATTTATATACATATTAACCCTAAAAAACCCTAAAACTAGATATAGAAGGAAATAATTTAAGCCCTAATAATAGGCACGTCCTAAAAAGGTTCTATTTAACACCGGTCAACGCTCCCCTCAAGTTGGAGCATAGATATCACACATGCCCAACTTGCAAACTAGAGTATGAATTGACCTGCTATTAAGTCCCTTAGTAATCACCAAATCAATCTAGATGGAAATCAATCTATATATTTACACTAAAATACTGCTGTGTGGAAATAGAAAGATAATAATCAATTCAAACTTTCTAATTAGCACCAAATACAAAAAAAATGGGAAAATTTCTTAATAAAATCTGTCTGAGCTAACAATTATGGACTGAACCATGGAAATAGGCATAAGAAGTCTTGACTTCTTGGGAAGTAAGTGAAGCATTTGTGTTTGATTTATTAGGAAGTAAAATTTGAAGGGAACTTGTACTTTCTTTTGAGCACTTAACTTCTTAAATCTTATAAAATTGATTTACTAAAAGGGTTGATAAGGTAAGCACTCTTTGTGAAAAGCTAGAATCACTAAAATAAAATTTGATGACTTTATAAAATAAATCTATATTGCAATAATATGGAGTTTTAATATTTTCTAATATACTTCCAAAATGTTTTTGAATGAATTAAAACAAAAAATTAGTACACTTCTTGAGCAAAAGTGTGTGAACCAAACGTTATATAATGTGATTGTCTAGTAAATTCAACCACTGAAAAACATTACCTCTTGGTAAGTAATTTCCTGTTAAGTATCAAGCAACCAGCCTATTAATGCTTTTATCTTTGAAAAATCTCAAGTCGATTGACAAATTAGAGTTCAGATTAAGAAAAAAGGGGAGAGATGGGTTGAGAGTTTGAATTTGTGCTGGTTAGAATAAGAAAAGAAGAGAAATAGGCAGCTTTATTTTAACTTTTGGCATTGCTTCTTAAGTAAGTTGTTTCTTTTTTGGGAGTTGTGCATCAAAGCACAAATGTTTTACCAAATGGTGTTTTAGGATACATATCTATGAATGTTCTTATTGAAATGAGTGATGAATGTTTTGCATTTGGAAGCGATAAATAAATTGAACATTTGTCATAATTATAGCAAGAGTCAACCTAAATCTCCATTCCCCCCCTTTTCATGCAGAATAAAGTGTGTTTGTATGAATATGGAGCACTATATCTATGTCATAGTCGTGTATGTTAGGTAAAGAAGTGTTAAGAAAATACTTCTTTGGGAAGCCTAATAATGACCAAAAAAGGGGGAAAAAAGAAACCATAAACTGTGCACAAATTGTCATTCAATCTATTTATATTTTATAAAGAAATAATTACTATTTTCCCTTGACGAATGACATGATACATTAAGTCCCACTTGATGTTTTAAAAATACACTAACTTCTCCCTGACGAATTGCATAATATACTAATCGATTATTTCGTCCAAATTTCGTCAATTTTACCATTAATAATAGGGATATTTTAGTCTTTTCACCTAATTTTTTTTTCCTTCACCCAAACTTCTCTTTCACCTCTCTCTCTCTCCACCCAAACCCTTCTCCTTATCTCTCTCTCTTTTTCTAATCTCCTCCATTCCTTCTTCACCCAAACTTCTTCTTGCTCACCCAAACTACCCACCACCATCCACTACCATTGCTTATTCTTAAAAAAAAAAAAAAAAAAACCCATCAAAATCCCAATTCTCATTAACAGAACATCGACTGCACATCAAATAATTTTTTCTCTTGATTTCACAATTCCCAATTCTCATTTTCTTCTCCTTCCTCTTCAAAACATGATTAGCCATATCTGTAGGTGTTGTTAATTCCATAAATTTTGAACCCAATTTTGATGTGGAAATCATGAGATACGAATGAATTGGGTATTGGGTATTTAGAAGAAGGTTGAAGAAGATAATAGAAATTAAGAATTGGGTTTTGCATGTTGATATTGAGAAGATTTTGTAGTTGTAAGGGAAGATTTTCCTTCGCTTTGTCTTTCTGTTCATCCACCTCCATACTTTCTCTCTCTCTCTTTGTTTTTCCTCACTTTCTTACTAAATTTTCTTTCGCTTTCTCTCTTGTTAAACAATACACGATGGTGAGGGAAGATTTGTACATAACAATATGGAACTAAGATTTTCTAGCGAAATGGATGGATTCACCGCCAAAAATTTTGTGGTTGGATTTTGGGAAGGGAATAAAAGATGCCATGAACCTGGGTTCTTTTTGGGTTTCATTTTTCATTTTTTTTTTAATTTATTTATATTTCTAATTTTAATATATTTAGGACATAAAAATAAATTAAATAGAATTTAACTCTAAGGGTATTTTTGTTTTTAAAAGGACATTTTTAACTATTTTTTTGTTGACTAACGGAAAATCTGGCCAAAATCAAACGAAAGAAAGTATTAGTATAACAATGCAATTTGTCGTAGGAGTTAGTGTATTTTTGAAACGTAAGGGGAGACATAGTGTATTATGTCATTCATCTGGGAAAATAGTAATTATTCCTTTTTATAAATTACCCCTCAAATCTTTAGGATTGATTTTAAGTTTAGCAATGAATTTCATTTTGACAGAAAAAATATTATTTTATTAAGTCAAATAAAATGTCAATTTTTAAGGTGAAATGATAATTTAACCCTCTCTCTCTTTTTTCCCTCTCTCTCCTTCCCCACTTCCCCTTCTCTCCCCCTTGTCTTGTCCATCTTCCCAAGAACACAACCCCTACCTCCATTCTTGTTCTCTCTCTGTATTATTCCCCTCATCATACACTTCCAATTATTCATTCTGGATCTTTTAAGCTTGCTTGGTATAAGATAAATTCCGTAAAATTTTATACAACTTATTTTGCAAATACACAAGGTATAAATGATAATTCATTTGAAATTTTGTTTCATTATATTCCATGGAACTAGTCATGCTTGAATTAAATCTTATCAAATTTCATACAGTTTGCAAATTAACTTTAAATTTGTAAGGCTACAAATTTGACTAAAATTAATTGATTTTGTAAATGAATATTATACTTAATAATGTCAAATATGAGAATTTACTTGAAGATGAATTTTATTAATGAAATTCGTTTGGAAATAAAATGAAATCCTCTTTGATTTGATCCAAACATTATGTTAGCTTCTATGAGATTAGTGAAGTTTCTAAAACATGTATCTTTTGTTTAGAACCTTCTAATCAATAACCAATTACTAATGGAAATTGTTGATACCATCCTTGAGAACCATAAACCATTACAGTGGATCCTAAAGGGAAGATTTGATAGAATTGCAAAGCCATTAAATGTTGGAAAACCAATAAGCATTTATAGAGCATTAATGGTTAAGTATTTTTTTAATTAATATTTCTGTTGTGCCAAAGTGGAAGAGAAGGGTTAAATTGTCACAAGAATTAATATTTCATTAGAATAAGGAAAGGAGTATGGGTCGGAAAGATTACATTTTTATTTCAATTTTAAAATTGATATTTTTAACTAGCAAATAGTAATATTTTGTCAATTTGAAGTTGATTGTTAATATTGAAACCAATTTTGAAGGTTGAGGATATAATGATAAAATTAAATGATTGGCCAAAATTAATAATTTGCGTAAAATATTATGCATTTTTCATTGTAATGAGGTATTTTTTAGGTTTATTTTATAACTTTTCTACAAATCACCTTTGCTTTTGTGTATATTTTGTATTGCTCCTCTCTATCTCATTGTTTTGAGTGCATGCATGCATAAACTCAAAAAGCAGCATAGCTATTAGTGACTTTTGTTTTGTATGCCATTGGCCCATTGCTCGCTGTCTTTGCATATGTGAGTGCATGCATGCACATAGGTACATAAGCCCAAAAAAGAAGTTTAGACTAGGAGCGGTATTATTAATGGAATGTGAATAATTTCAAAAGCCAAAAATTAGAAATAAGAAAATAATTTGGTATCCCCAACCCACTCTCAAAGGTGTACTAGCTAAATGTTTTGTTATTTTTTGTTGGTTACTTACAAGTTAACGTGGCCACTTATACATTGAAAACTGGATGTAAATGTAAAATGAGATTGTATTATTTTGAGATGACATTGGAACTTGTTAAGGGAGGATGTATTCCTTCACCTTAAGTGTTGAATTGGTTAGTCTAGGTAGTGGAGTAAAAAGCAAAAAATTGTATTCAAGCGCCGAGATCTATCACTTAAAGCGCAAGGCAAAAAAAGCATTCACTTGATTGAAGTAGGCACAAGATTTGTAAAAAAATTAATTAATAAAATATTGTGCTACCTATAAGTGTTTGGTAGAAATTGAGTAAGACAAGTAATGTGAAATAGCAGAAAAGTAGAAGGAAATAGAGAATTAAACTAATATAAAATAGATCAATCAAGTACCTTGCATGTAGGCATGACCACAAATTGGTTTGAAATTGAAACTGAGTCGAAATCGAACTTGTTCAAATGGAAATCAAATTGGTCCAAATCAAAATCGTCATTAAACCGGAATCAAATTGTGACTATAAAGTTCAATTTTGATTCTCATAATTTTTTAATCAAATTGAAATTGGTGGTTCAGGGTTGGTTCAAACCTAAAAATAATAAATAAATAAAAAGGTTGCAGGCCTAGTTTTTTCATTTTTTCATTTTTTTTATTTTTTCTAAATTACTAAATAACCCTAATAACAATAAAAAAAATCTAGTTTTTAAGGGTATTTTGGAAAAAAAATTTAGGGGTGCTTGTAAATACTAGCATTTTATTCATTATTTCCTTCATAATCTCTCAATTTCTATCTCTCTCTCTTAAATTTAATCTCTCAATTAGCATCCAAATTCTCAATTAATTTATTTTTATTAGTATCTACATTCTCAATTAATTTATTTTTATTATCTCCTAAATTATTCTAATTTTTATTATATAATTTTATTAGCATTATTAATTATTTTACTCTATATTTTTTATGTTTTATAATGGAATCCAAGTTTTTTTCCCCTCAAAATTTTAATTTATACATTTTTTTAATAAATTCGGTTTCAAACCGTATTTAAACCATATCAAACCGGAACTGAAATTAAAATTGGAATTGAAACCAGGACCGGCGGTTTCTAAATCAAATTAGATCCACCTCTTAAAGTTTCGGTTCTAGTTCACTTAATTTTGAAACTAGAACTGGTGGTTTCGGAGTCGTGGTCATGCCTACATGTAGGAAGTAGGAACTAGCGGGGACCACAACTTTGCTTTACCTTTCCAGGGAAAAAGAATAAAAACAAAGCTTCCAACGTCTATCCAATGAAAAGAAAATGAGAAAAAAAAATGTTGAACAGTCCATAACCCTTTAAAGTCTGAACGACAACTTTCTTAAAGTGACGGACCATTGATATATGACCATTTTAACCTAATCAAAAGACCTTGTAACCTTTTTATTTGTTGAATCTAAAATACACTAAAGCACACACTCTTCTAACATATTAGCATTTTAACAAAGTGTGTGTTTAAGTGCAATAAGCATGGTTACATCAATATATAGAGTCTTCCCGAAATTTGCCCCATGGTTATTGCTTGATAAACAAAAGGCTTGAGATCCTTCCTTCGATGCAATTACTTAATAAATATGAACAAATAAAAAATCTTGACCATCTTATTGTCCTTCATGATTGCTTTACAAAATCCAAAAGAAAACTAAGTAAGAAGAATAATATCTACTTACCTTTTACCAAAATATTCCAAAATTCAAAAGAAAACTAAGTAAGAAGAATAATATCTAATTACCTTTTATCAAAATATTGTAAAAAAATTTGAAACTAAATTAGATATGCTTTGATATTCTACTTTTTTTCTTAGCAATGATGGTTTTTTTTATTTATATTTGTGTTACTCAAATGTACAAGTGCCAAAATATATTTAACCAATGCACTAGTCAACTTGAACATTTCTCTTGATTTATACTTGCTCTCCTTTTCTCTTGGCAACAATAGTTGTTTCTACTGTGCTGTGACCACATTAATTTAGGATTGTCATTTCCCTTTTGTGGAATCTTAAGGGGGCAAGTAGTTATGATGGTTATGGAGAAACTACTGAGAATTTAGCATATTCATTAACACTATCTGTATCATTTAAGTCAAATTCATGCCTGTGTGGCAGAATATGTTTCATTTCTAGAGTACACAAGTCAAAGTGTTGTTAAAACTTTTATCATTATCTTAGTTTCCTTTTTTGTCATATAGAAAAAAAAAAAAAGGTGTAGATATTGTAATTGATGCTAGGTGATATGTTGTGCAATTAATGCCCAATTCTTGAAACATTTTTCTTCAATAAAGATAAAACATATCTCTTGTTTCCCAAGGATGATTCTCTTTCGTTAAAGAGTGGCCATCCGGCTTGGTCCAATCAAGTATCAAAATCAATTTAGACTTTCTTCTTCTTTTAATGTCTCCATCCTCCAGCCTCATGTTGAAGCTTGCTTCCATGCTTTGAGCAGTCTATTCTTATTGTTCTGTCCCACAAACCTTTGCAATCATTTTATTGAAGTTTATTTGAACAACGTAGTTTTAGGTCTATAAAATGGTGAGAAAATGGCCTTAGCCATGGGAGCTCATTTGCAGCATTGGTGGAAAGTATAGAATCGTTGGAATGATTTTAGAGAATTATAAGCATAAACTAATCAAAAACTCTTAGTTTGATGCGGTTGAGCCCTTCTTTCCAAAACAAGGAAAAAAATTATGTTGCAATATGATGTGTATTTTTTAAGTTACGTAAGATTGTTGTTTTTCTGTACTGAATATTAACCTTTTGTTTATCCCTGACACTTGTGTTTATCAAGTTGGTGTTATCACCCTAATGTCATACCTTGTACACTATAGTTCTGCGAAATATATCATTGAAACATCTTTGTCATCTACCTTTTGTTGATTTTTATGGTATCAGAGCTTTATTATTTTAACAAGCGTTGGATCCTGCAGCTATGACCAGTGATACCTTTACTTGAAGTGCTGAGGTAAGGTTGGTAGAGTAACTTAGTGATTCTTAACATATACCACTATAAGGTTATCCATTTATTGAATCAATTCTTGAAAAATAAAGAGGGAATGCGCAAATCAATCTAGTTAAAAATTAAACTCTCCTTTTTCTTTTTCTTGATAGCTGGAAGAGGTGGATTTATACTTGAATCTCCATTTTATTAGAGTGGAGATATAGCCATCAACCTCATTTAGTTGTGTGCAACGAAAGTTCTTTAGTCAAGAGGTATGTGTTACAGGATTCAGGTTTCTAAGGATCAATTATTGGATATTCTAAATCTTGATACTGCTCAATACTGCGTGTCAAAACCATATCAATTGTTAAGTTCCTCGGATCATGCTCTAAGGTGGTATGTCCTTGATATTGTATGCATTTTATTTCCTGTCTGATTTTGTATGCAGTACTTTAGCTCCAGTTTTAAAATAAGTCCTTTGACCTCTGATATTGCAGTGAAAATGCTAGGATTTTGGTCAAATCTCGGCTTGTTCCGGGCACCACCATGAGGAGATGATTTTTTTGCTTCAATGCCACTGTTAAACTAATTAATTAATTGATGTAAGCATTCCATTAATTCAAGATTCTATGTTACAAAAGACTGGATAAATGCATTTTTACATCTATGTTCTAATAGGGTTTCTCAATTTTGTCTTATTTTAATTTATTATTATTATTATTATTATCAATGCTTCTTGACAGTAAAAAAACTCGTTTTCAATTCATATAGAATGGATAGAGAGTTGGATATATTTTTGGTGCTATTTCTCTGTATTAAGTGTTTAGAATGTTATGGACCTATTTATAGTTATGATCCAGTTTGTTTGGTATTATTTCCCTGTCGTTCCAAGGTAGTATCTTCATGATATGAAATTAAGTATATAGAAAGCTTGATGGGAATCTGTCTTCTTGCATTGGTCTCACTGACCTTTCTTCTCTAGATGCAGTGTCATGTTCACGAGTTTCGAAGGAGATGGGTACCAAATAGCTATCCTCATTTTCTTCGTCAGTTGGCCAAGTCTTTACATTAGGATCATGCTTCCCCAGTGCAGAAGCGTTAGATCAGTCTTCTTTTTAGGTCAATTCAACTGTTAGTTTTTAATTAGAGTTTGTATTTTTCATCTTAATGATAGATTTTATTACAATAATGAAAGTTTTTATTGTGATTTTCTCGCATGTTATCCTTTAATCAAAATACTATGAGTAGAGTTCCTTTGTGCTGCTGGTTGTTTCCTGAAAATTTATTATTTGTTGTTCCAGAAATTGCAATGAAATATTGCCGCTTTCTTTATATGGGAGGCGTTCCAGACGAGAATTATAAGCTCCTTGATGGAGGGTGTATCATTCGGATCCCATGAGCACGTAGTTGAAGTCTGCTAGAAGGCTATGAGAGGCAAAAAAGGCCAGATGTTATTCAATATAGCAACCCCACAAGTGAATAAAGGCATCTGGTTGCTTGTTTTTGCTTTGATTTTGATGTTTGTTGAAAGGTAATGGAAGAAGCAAAACATGTAGATGCCAGCGGCCTTTCGGAATAAAATATACAGTCGTGATTTTTTGTACTGTTAGTGGAAGGAATTTTCTTACGCAAGCTAGCGTATATATTCATTCGTCTAAACCAGCTAGCGTATATATTCATTCGTCTAAACCAGGAAAACTAACTGTTTGCCATCCAAGCTGGTGTCCTGGTGATAAACATGTACTCATATGTACCATCTTTCTTCATGTTAGACTCATATTGGATTATAAATGAGCTAAGCCGTTTGTGAGTTGTCAAGTGCGATAAAATTTCTTTTTTGATTGGTTTTGTTTTATAAATGAGTTAAGTTTAAATCTTATTTCAAGATTTGATAAAAAAATAAATCGAATTTAAGTAAAATTAAGGTTGACTCGATTAGATTCATGAACAACTTGATTATAAACTCGCAAATAGTTAAACTCGCGAATAGTTCTTGAATAGTTCATTTCATTTAATAAGTTTGCGAATAATTTGATTATTATTATTATTATTATTATTATTATTATTGATCTAATAATTTTGGTACTCTAAAATTTTTTTTTAACACTTTTAGAATTTTTTTGGTAATTGAATTTGTTAAAATATACTTTTAATTTTTATATATGTGCGCTTTAAATATTTTTTTTAAAAAAATAAATTATATTTTTAAAAGAAAAATAAATTATATTTTTAAATTTTAATAAAAATTACTCTTTATTATGAATATATTATTATTTTTTCTTAATAATAAAATACAATATTCATTCTCTTAATCCATAAGTTATATATATTTTAATTGATGGATTACTCAAGTAGTATAAATATATAATATATAGGTAAATAATTTGATAATGTTATATAATTATTATTTTTTAAATTATTCTTTAGAAACATAGGTATCTCTTAAATAAATATTATATAATTGTAATTATATTTATATAATATTAATAAAAATTTGAACTAAGATTTTGTTAGTATTATATGATCTAATATTTTAATTTTTAAAAATATTTTTTTAATTAATTAATTAACATTTTTGAGATATATGTAATGCTCAATTTTATAATTGATTTTTTTTTTTAATTTTTACTAAATGAATGTTTTTGCTTTTATATCAATTTTAAATATTTTTTGTTATAGATAATTTTTATTAGAAATAAATATTTAGAAAATTAATATTTTGATATCATAAATAAGTTATAAATTATAAATGAGTTTCAAAATGAGTAGAGTTGGAATTTAAATCTAATTTAATTATAATTTATTAACGAGTATTATAATTTATAAATAAATTTTTAATAAGTTAAGTTCAAACTCAGCTCGAATTTATTTAATAATTAAATAAGTCGAGTTGGAGCATAATTTTTAAATTCGAGCTCATAAAATATTGCAAGTCAAGTATGAACAAATTAAGCTCAACTCTACTTAGTTGGAATACAACCCCAGATTCATGTTTGATATATTGGTGGGAGATAATGTTTGTGAGCTCATGGTCAACAAGTCTTGATCCTAAGATGCGGAGTGTGTGGTAGATCAACAATACTCAGGTGGGTGTTGTATTGACTAATAAAGCTTAGGGCCTAATAATACCCTTAAGGCATTCACAATGGATTTTATTTTTAAAGTATTTATATCACATCATCATTTTATTTTATTTATTTCTATTATATTTTATCTTACAATAAATTATATTTTAAAAAATATAATATGATAAGTTTGACAATAAAAAAAAAAAAAAATACTTTTTGAAAAAAATAATTATTTTATGGAAAAGGACCTCACAAATGCAATTTTTTTATTTTTTTCTCATTATCCATGTAAATTACATGGATAATATTTATTAGAGTCTTATAATTAATGTTAATTTTACCTGTAATTTTTTAATTTATGCTATGCGCATGTTATGGTACTTTAATTTTAAAATGTTAAAAAAATATCATTAAATTTTGTCTAAGAGTATCTTTAAAGTATTATCATCTAATATATTTTCAAAAATTAATAGAACGTTGACTAATAGAATATTGGCGTGACTTCACAACGGGTTGAGTTACCCAGCAATTTTTTATGTGTCCAATTTTAGATATTTAAAATTTTTTATAAAAGTTTTAAAAAATTATAATTAGATAGTGTTTCATATAATGAATCTATTAATATATTTTTTATGCTAAACAAAAATCAAATGGATAGAAAAAAATACATTATAAATTTTGTGTATTATATTTAACGGTCTAGATTTAATATATTTATAATATATTTTTAGTTGTTCATTTAATTTTTGTTTAACATAAAAAATATATCAATGAATTCATTATATGAAACATTATCTAATTATAATTTTTATAAAATTTTACAAAAACTTTTAAATACTTAAAATTGAACACATAAAAAACTATTGTGTAAAAATATATAGCAACCCCTCTGCCCTTCACAACTTATTATTATTTTTTTCATGTTTGACTATTTAGGAATAGGTAAGAGTGAAACAGTTTCAAACGAGGAGAGAGAAACTCAGAGATGTGAGCAGGTTGAATTGTAAAACCACGTAAATATTTCGTGAGCTTTAGAAAAAAATATTTATGTAATTTTTTAAATTTCGAGTATGCGTAGACTCAAAATTGGAGTATGAAATTAACTCCTCATAATTGTGAAAGTTGCGAGTTTTTCCTCATTACACACAATTGTGAAAATGTAATAGCTGGGTATAATGAAGTGTGACTATGGATGCCCTAAGAAGTTATTACCTGGAAAAAGAAAAATCTACTTACAAGGCTGGACTGGACTCGTCCCATTTGAACCCTGAACTTTTGCACCGACAAAACATGAAGCTATGACTATGAGTACGAGTCATTCCACACTGCCCATTGTAGCTTACACAGCTTTCCCGCCAAATGTAGGCACAAAATCCAAAAACAATCCGACAAGGAAACAGTTAATCTCTCTGTTGCAAAATTGCAAACAAATTAACCAAATTCCGCCAGTGCAAGCTAAAATCATAAGAACTAACCATGACCAAGACCCTTTTGTTGTCTTTGAGCTACTTCGTGTTTGCTCCAATCTCGATTCCGTTGATTACGCCTCTAAAATCTTTTCCAACACTCAAAACCCTAATGTCTACCTCTACACTGCTCTCATTGATGGGTTTGTTTTATCTGGCTATTATGTTTATGGGATTCACTTGTATTATCAAATGATCAGTTCATCAATCTTACCCGATAAATATGCCATAACTTCGGTTTTGAAAGCTTGTGAGCTTCAATTAGCGTTGAAAGAAGGCAGGGAGGTTCATAGTCAGGTTTTGAAACTTGGGTTAAGTTCAAACAGGTCGATAAGAATGAAATTAATGGAGGTCTATGGGAAATGTGGAGTACTAAAGGATGCAAAGAAGGTATTCGATGAAATGTCTGAACAAGATGTCGTTGCATCAACAATCATGTTAGATTCATACTTTGATCATGGACTGATTCTAGAGGCTTCTGGAGTTTTTAATTCGATTAAAATTAAGGATACCGTGTGTTGGACTGCGATGATTGATGGGTTGATTAGGAATGGGGAGTTGAATAGAGGTTTAGAGGTTTTCAGAGAAATGCAGAGGATGCATGTGAGGCCTAATGAAGTTACTATTGTTTGCGTTTTATCTGCTTGTTCACAGCTGGGGGCTTTGGATCTTGGAAGATGGGTGCACTCTTATATGGGCAAGTATAGGATTGAGCTCAACCATTTTGTTGGTGGTGCTTTGATCAATATGTACTCAAGGTGTGGTGATATTGATGAGGCATGGCGGGTTTTTGAAGAAATGAAAGAGAGAAATGCCATTACCTACAATTCTATGATTATGGGGTTTGCATTGCACGGGAAGAGTAATGAAGCTATCGAGTTATTCAAGGAAATGACTAAACAAGAACTTGAACCAACTAGTGTAACTTTTGTTGGGGTGTTGAGTGTTTGTAGCCATGGGGGTTTGGCAGATTTGGGATTTGAAATCTTTCACTCTATGGTTAGAGATTATGAGATTGAACCACAAATGGAGCATTATGGATGTATGGTTGATCTTTTAGGTCGTCTAGGTCGGCTTGAGGAGGCATATGATTTCATTAGAACAATGAAACATTCACCAGATCATGTTATGCTGGGAGCTTTGCTAAGTGCTTGTAAGATTCATGGAAACCTGGAATTAGGAGAAGAGGTCGCAAAACATTTGCTGGATTGTGGAAAAGCAGATTCGGGAACTTATGTTTTGCTATCAAATGTATATTCTTCATCAGGGAAATGGAAAGAGGCTGCACAAGTAAGAGCAAAGATGAAAGGAGAAGGAATGGAAAAGGAACCAGGCTGTAGTTCCATTGAAGTAAACAATGAAATTCATGAATTCATTTTAGGAGACCTAAGACACCCTCAAAAGGAAGAAATCTACAAAAAGTTAGAAGATTTGAACAAAAAATTAAGATTGGAAGGATATACTCCTGCAACAGAGGTAGTGCTGCATGATATTGAGAACTGGGAGAAAGAATGGGCTTTGGCAATACATAGTGAGAGGCTTGCAATATGCTATGGATTGATTTCTACAAAGCCATTTACTACATTAAGGGTTGTGAAAAATCTGAGGGTATGCAATGATTGCCACTCAATGATCAAGCTCATTTCTGAGATTACCAAGAGAAAAATTATAGTGAGGGATCGAAGTAGGTTTCACCATTTTGAAAATGGGGCTTGTTCTTGCGGAGACTACTGGTGAAATAAGTGTTAAAATTCTTCTTCAAATATTCGGATTCATTGAAAGGTGTATATTTTACATATAGTTCATGACTATTGCTATAATGTGGCATGCTTGCGACTTGGGAATTCAGCATTGAGTTTCAGCAAAACTTGCCTACAATGCGTGTATATATTTATCTAGTGTAATAATAACGCATGAAGTAAAAAAAAATAATAATTTAAGTTATATTAGTAAAATGTTTATTTTTTTTAAAAATCACATCCACCCTATGTACAGCAGTGGCGTGAAGAAAAATTTTCCGAAGTTCCAAGCCTCAATTTTGATACAGCAGTGCCATGCAGGGAGTTCTCTTCCATTTAAAAAAAAAAAAATAGTATCAATCCATGTGTTAATTGTATTGAAAATTATAATTAAAAGTAAATTTTGAATATTTGAAATTTATATATATATAATTTCTTGCGTTATAAGAAGTTTGTTCGTTATTGAGGTTAAAATTATTTTTTTATTAAAAAAATTATTTATTTATTGTTGAAAATAAAATTGCAATTTAGAGATTTTTCTTAAAAATAAAGTTAATCAATTTTTCAATATAAAGGTTCAGTCAGCGCCAAACAAATATAAACTTGAGCCATCAACTGCCATATTATTAGCTAAATTACAAATTGGATTTTTTTTTAAATTAAAAAATTATTGAATAAAATAAGAAAATTATCATCACACTCCCATTAAAGTTAGAGGATACATTTAAATGTAAGTAGGAATATTAAAGTGAATTCACATAAGATTAAAGTGAATCCACATTTCTATTTTAATGTGAATATAAAGATTTATTTTAATGTGAGTAAAAATATTAAAGTAAATTTATATATGATTAATTTCAATATAAATAAAAAAAAAATATGATCATATTCATAAAATTCATTTCAATATGAATATATCACATTTGATTTTTTATGAATGTCACACCTAAAAGGGAATGATTCGAATTTGAAATTTTATTAAAAGAAGAAATATTTCTTATCACTTAGGTTTTGGGTGATGAGTTGCTCTAATGTTTAGTTTCACTTATTAATTAATATTTGTATGGTAATATAATTTTTGTTGGAAAAAAAAAATTATACTCTACAGGTTGCATTATTTTATTATTTTTATAAAACCATGCCCATACCCATTTG
Organism: Aleurites moluccanus; assembly: GCA_948193065.1. NCBI lineage: Eukaryota > Viridiplantae > Streptophyta > Magnoliopsida > Malpighiales > Euphorbiaceae > Aleurites > Aleurites moluccanus. The sequence continues at coordinate 26,157 of CANXYC011286156.1, read as the reverse complement.
GAAATTAACACGTGTCACCATGAGAAAGCATCAGCATCTCTAAATCAAACTTCATCGGTCCCGCCTCAAGGTAAATCACAACCATACAAACTTTATGCGGTCACCAGCAAGAAATTCCCAAGACTAGAAACGACATTAGGCAGAGAAAAAGAGAGCATAACACAGAAAATAAAGTAAGTCTTTTCTCTTTGTTTCTCGTATTCTATTAGCCTGCGTTCTTACCACGCTATCATTTCTAGTTCTGAAGTTCTTTTTATATTAATCACTTTTATTGTCAAGGATTTTAAATTATAATCAACTTAAAAAAAACGTAACAAACTCATGAATTTTAAGCTTAAATTTGTTTAAACAATTTGTTTCAAGATTTGCTAGAAATTGTTAGATTCAGGAATGTCTTTTTGAAACAGGGCTAAAGTTTACAAAAATTACAACATTTTTGTTTCTTTGATTGTGTATTTAGTTGACTGATAAGCATTTCTTTAACAATTTGTTAGTTTGAGTTTTATAAATGCTGTGAATACTAGTATGTTAGTTTGGAGTTTGCTCATGGCGAGTTGGTGTAGACATTTCTTATTATCAATCTCAATAAGTATTTTTCTCATTTGGGTATTTATTTTTCAAAGGATTTTGTTTATGGAGATTGTCGTTTTATAATTTTTCTTCATTCAAATGATGATATGGGGTTTACTGGAACAGTGAATTTGGACAATTTTATGAGTAGTGATTATGGGGTGGTTGCTGATTCTACTTCTGCCGATATAGAGGAGCTCAGTGTAGTTTTGGACAGCAACATGATGGATACTTCACCAGGAGAGATAGTTGGCTTATATGATGAAAGAGAGTTAATTGAGCATGAGCTAATTGATAATGTGGAACCATATATTGGTATGGAGTTTCAATCTGAGGAGGCTGCTATGTTGTATTATGATGCATATGCCAAACGTTTGGGCTTTATTGTTCGTGTTGGTAATTGCCATCGATCAGGTCATGATGGTTCAATTATCAGTCGTAGGTTTCTTTGCAACAAAGAGGGTTTTCGAGTAAACAGTAAGAAGATAAAAAGACTTGAGGTAAGGAAGCCGAGGGAGGTCACTAGGGAAGGTTGCAAGGCAATGATAATGGTGAGAAAAGAGCAGTCTGGAAAATGGGTTGTCACGAAACTTGAAACAAAACACAGTCATCCATTGGGAATACCTGCTGGCAGAGGTCATCGGAACGCAAGTCAGGCCAGGCCACAGGTTAGTGTGTACAGTTGATATCTACTTGCAAGAATTTATCGTTTCAAAATTATTTATAAATGATTTTTTTTTTCTGTAATAGTTGATTTATCCTGCTTCAACTTGTGGTGAATGTGGTACTCACAAGTTTGCCAAGTCTCTCAAAATTCTTTTATTTCCATTTTAATTAGTTAGTAGATGCATTGTGGTGTTATAAAAACTTTGGTTTTTGCTTAAATTTCATGACTGCACACATGGAACCTTATTCTTGACTTATTGGCTATCATCCAAGTCAAACTGAGTTCTGTTACTTGCAGTATTTGCCTTTAAATATTTGCATCTCGTATATTTTTTCTGAGAATAGATGCCAAACTCTGAAGGAACTCGCACAGTTCAGATTTAAAATCTTTTCAATCTGTTCTTGCTATTGCTCTTCAAATTTTCTGTTAAATATCCAACTGCTGAGAGGATAAATGTAGATTTATAGGAATTAATATATATATATATATATATATGAGTTTCTTGGATTTGGGGAAGATGGGGTGGTGAATATGCATCATAAGTTTAGGAAAGAGAGTATTGTTTTTGAAACAACTGACTGGATATCATAACTTTGGGGAAGTTATGTGGTTTGTTGTGTTATATGGGGACATCAACGGAAACAATAGATTAGAAGTAGCTGTCAAGAGATCAGTCAGAGACTTGGTGATCTAAGCTTGGGAACTTCTATTAGTTGCATCATATCTATATTGTGTGTGAAATAAGATTGATAACAGAGTTACTTTTCTATTTCTGGATTCCGTTGTTTGTTATTCCCTTCACTCATTTTCTTTTATTTTTAAATTTTTCTTGGTTACCCAACAGTTGCAGGATTAATTAACCTACAACATATTGCTCATGGCCTTATTGTTGATTTATTAATGACTCCAAGATTACTAGTTGATGGAACACGATATTTGAAACTACCTCAAACTCAGAAGTATAAGATAGCAGTTGTCTAGGATATTTATCAGAACACAATATCTATGGTTAAATGCTTGAATTGCTATAAAAAATTGATCTTCATTCCTTTTTTGCTTTCTTGCTATGAGGAGAATGTTTCTGTTGAGACTCGAGAAGATGGTGTAGAATCATGCATAACTCCAAATTGCCAAATCATCTGTAATTTCTGTATCCTGTATGCAGTGCTTTTCCTTCCTTTCATTTGAAACAGGCAAAAACTTAATTATTGCATTATTTCATCTTCCATTCATACCTTTTTTTTTCTTTAAATAAATTTATAGGATGAGAAGGACAAGAAAATTAGAGAGCTATCTGCAGAGCTCCACCGCACAAACCAACAATTAGCAGAATGCCAACAGCAATTGGAAATGGTTTTGAAAGATGTCGAACGGCACACAGATAACCTTACAAGAAGTGTTCAGTACATAATTGAGAATGTGAAAGAAGTTGAAGCTCAGTATGAAGAGGAAGTATTAACTAATTAAGCATTGTAGTGTGTTTTTTAAGTTGTTCTCTTGCCCTACTTATCAAATTCCTGATAGCTGCACTTGCAAACTTAGATTAACGGTGTGTATATATCTCATTTGGACAAAAGATTTAAATTCGAGTAATCTTTTTCAAACACTGAAACTGAAAAGTTATGTTAAATCTTCTATACACCCAAGTTATATGTTACTTTGATTCATTTATAACATCTTGTTAGTTCATGTGAAAGTCTGGTGGTGAGACTAAGATCTGATATAAAATTTAACATGTTGATCACTGATGATTTACTAATAAATATATGTTAGTGTCTAGAAACCTTTTTTAAAAGAAAATAAAAAGTATAAAATTTTCAAGATTAGGTATAAACCAAGTTTAAGTATAAAGTGGCTCGATATGTTTGGTGCAGTCGTCTATTTTGGCCATCTGTGCAATATATTTGTAATTAGTCTTAAAAAGTAGGTGCACTATGACTAAGCATTAAGCAGATTATGACAGATTATATAAATATAATTAAGATTATGTTTTTATTGAGCCTATTGACCTTAAATGCCCTTAATATTTTTACTTTTTATAATTCTATCTTATCCTTTGAAAATAAATTATTATAACTCAAACTTCAAAAACTATTTATAATTAAACCTTTAATCAATTTTTTTTTTTCCGAGTAACATATGATATTGATTAAAAATATAAAAAATATATTACTATTTAGTTCTTCATATTTAGTATAATTAATAAGTTTATTTTTTTTACAAATAAATTAAATAATCGGTCACATTTTATTTTATTAGCGAAATAGTTATTTTATTAAAATAAATAAAATTTTCCATTATTATAAAACTTAATATACTATTGTCTTTTTTTTTTTCTTTATTGTCTCTCTTTTTTTTTCTTTTTTTTTTACAAAAAAACTCAAATAAAATATTAATTTTTTGACCTAATTTTTCTAAAAAAATTATTCTATATAGTTTAGATAATAAAAAAATATATTTATTATAAATAACAAAATAATTTTACACTATTAAAAAATATATAACCTTTTATTTCAATTATTTTGAAATGTTATATTTAGTTTTTTACTTGAACTATAATTTTTTATTATTAGAATATATAAATATTTTTTAAAATTTTTAAAAGAAAAATTAAGTTATGTAGCAAAATTAATTTTATATTTAATTAGAAGAATTGAAAAAGAAATACTAATCAATTTGATTTTTTTTCTTATAATCAATGATATTATAGTACTTTTACTGTTTAATGTCATTAACTGCTAAAAATTATTTTAAATAATAATAGAGGACTATTTTCATTAAAAAACATAAACATGATAGATTATTTAATTAATTTTTTAAAAAGAATTAATTAAATTAAATATAAGAGATTAAATAATAATATATCATTTATATTTTTAGTATAATACTGAAAGAGAGAAAATGTTTAAAGTAGTAATTTTGATAAGTGACACAATTATGAATAATTTTAGAATATATTTTTAAAAAATAAGGTTTAATTATAAAAAATCTAAAGGTTGAAGGAATTTTAGGCTAATAGGTCTCTTGTCTTGAAAAATTCAAAGATGCACGATTTTATATTTATAATTTATATATTTAAAAATTATTTAATGATTATTAACCTCGAGAAGTATATATTGATTAATTAAATAAAAGGTAAGTTTGTTTTGTAAGTTGATTATTGTGTTTATATTGTTAATATTGGATAATCAAGCATTAGGAAACTTTTGCCTTAAAATTAAAACTAAACTGCACCAATAAAATCTCATATATATTTTTAGTGATTGAGTGCTTTTAAATATATTTTTAATGGTGAAAATATTAAAGTTAATATTATAAACATGAATCCACATTAGACAAATAAAACACACTTGAAAGCAATTAAATTAGATTAAAAATTTTATGTTTTATTTTTAGAGGAAATCATAACACATAAGGTTACATAATTCATAATATGAAAAATTATTAGGTTAGATTAATAATATTTAAAATAATTTAATTTTTTATTTATTTTATATCAATTAGATAATAATTTATTTTATTTTATTTTATTTATAAATAAAATTTATTTTATTTTAATCCATTGTAATTAACAAAAGGTATAAATTTTTTTTAAGAGATTAAAAAATAATTTTTTATAAGAAAAAAGGATTAATAGATAATTTTTAAATATAAAGATAATAAAAATATTAATAAAAGATTTTTTTTTTACCAAATTTAAAAAATTTAAAAATTTCTTTATAACACGAGATTTTAAAAAAAGCTTAACTGAAGAAATTGGTAAGAGTTAAGGAAATTTTTTTTTTCACCTTGTCCCGTAATAAAATAAGAGAAATAATTTAAAAAAAAAAATCATAAATGGGATTCGCCCAAATTTAAAAAGGTATAGTCTTTTTCCAATTTGACGTCTGTCCAGCCAGATGTTCTAATGGTGAGAAATGAGAACTGAGTCGGTTTGGTTTCTACTTTGTACAAGGAAACAACAATCTTTCAGACCCAACCAAATACTACTTGAATTCTTGGAATTATTTAGAAACAGCCAGTAAATACAGTAAATTTCCATTTTATGAAATTAATGTTGTCATTATCTTAAACAACACAATCTACCTAAAACGGACATTTATCCTTTTGATTCTGTGTTTCCAGCTGCTTAGCCCTGTTCCCCACTCTCCTTCTAATGTCTTATCTCTTACAAACCTTTTAAGCCCATCCTAAAAAGCAATAATCAATATCTAACTCAAAAGGCAAAGCATATTTCTCTGCCACTAAATCTTTTCTCCAAGAAAGCAAATTCAAACAAATAAAGCAAGAAATTCAAGAAACCACAAGGAAACTTCTTTCTATAAACAGAGTCAAGCTCCTTCTTCAAGCTATTACTCTCTCTCTCTCTCTATCATTGCAAAGAACATAAACCCTATAAGCCATACCCAAGCTTCATAAATATTAATCAATGGATGAGTAATTCTTTCTTTTTATCTCTTTCAAGATTTACATTTCTAGCTTTCCTTGCTTTTATATATTCTGTTTTCGATCATTCTTTTCTCTGGTTTTTTTTTTTTACAGATCTCCAAAAGATCCTTACTACAGTGAAAACGCAGCCACCAGAAGGGTCACCTCTGCTTCCTCTTCCTCCTCCTCTGCCTCCACCACCAGTGTTCATGTCACTGCCCTTGATGGCCTCGTTAATGTCAACTCCCTTTTCACAATCGCCGTCTTTGTGGGTCTTTCTCTTACTACCCCAGGCCAGAGGAGTCTTGAGAATCGCTCTGTCTGTGATGCCGGCATCGATGTGGCTAAAAAGCTCCTTGTCTTTGAGGTTGTCTCTTTCAGCTTTTTCCTCTTTTCTTCCCTAATTGCTCAAGGCCTTAAATTGGCAATCAATTTATTGAATAGCAAAGATGTGGATGAGGCGTTTAGAGCCCACATCAATTTAAAGGTTCTAAGATTTGGGATGATGGGTTCGGCCATTGGATCGGTGATGGGTTGCATTTTCTTGGTGCTTTCAATGGTGAATGTGATTGAGATTCGACTGGGGATGTTGTCTTGTGGGAGCAAGAATGCTGTTCATGCTGTTACAGCTTTAGTCATTCTGGTTTCCTCTGCTCTTTTGATTTATATTTCCACTGCTGTTTATGCTTTTCTGCACTGATTATAACTATATTTTTGCTTATAGCTTCTTAAATTCAAACTTAAAACCTTTGTGTACAATCTTGTGGAAATGAAATTGTTGGGTATGCTCATTGTGATTGCCATTTTGGGTTATTTGATTCTATATGTTTCATATATATGCTCTTTAGTTCAACAATTTGGTTGTGATTTGACTATGAGTTTAACTGGGGTAATTGATATCTCTGATTGGATGCGTAGGTACTTAAATATGGCTTATCTAAATGTAAAGTTTTGAACTTTATTTGATAACTTGGAAGGGTTAGTTCAAAGCATTTGATTAATTGTGTAGTAGGAAATATTATAATTAGCTAAATTTGAGTTTTAATCTGGCTAAGTTCCTATAATTTTCGGCTGATGTAAGTTGACTCTGTTCTGTTGGGTTTTATATGCATCTTAGTTGGGGCATCAATCCAAAAATTAGATTAGGGCAAGTGGACAAGCTAGATTTGTGTGTAAACTAATATAATTAGTTCAAGTTCAGGATATGAATATAATACTCTTTTATTGAATCTATCAAATCATATGTGGATCACTTGATTTTGTCCAATCAATTTAGATATTTGGCTACCTTAATTTGGCTGAAATTTGCATTCTAGATGAAAGAAAACTTGCTCAAATTAACATCCTCCAATTATTTATAACGTTGGGCAACTAGGTCAGCTAGATACTGCAATTCTTTTTCGGAAAATTTTGAAATCTCTGACATTTGTCTTCAAAAAGCATTGTTTTACTTTGTTTCATCCCAGTAAATTGCTCAGCTTTAAAAGTTTTCAACAGATTTTAAATCAGTTTTCAGTTAGTCAATTGGTTCCTTGGCGAAATCTGTGCCTATTGCTGCATATGCAGGTAATGAATCCATTGCCTATGCAATTATTGTCCTGCAAAATTGCAGGATTATTATACTATTCATTTTGCACCATGTAATTTTGATGGCACTAGATAAGTTTAGTAGGATGAATATTTTATTTCTGAAATATGTTTAGTTTATATATTGGTATGAATTTACCCCAATTCCTTCGATTCAGTCAGTTTATATATTGGTATGAATTTTCCCCAATTCCTTCGATTCAGTCATTCTTATTTTACATGTATTAGCAAAATTGTTTATTTCATTGACGAACAACATCTTTGAATCGCGTTATTCCTCTCCTCTACCCATTCTTTCTAAAAGAGCTAACGTTAAGGTAAGTTTACTACAAGTTTTTGACTGCTGTTCAAGGGAGCTGCGTCTCTATGTATATTTCAGATACCAAGTCAGCTTATGGATAGAGAAGACGAATGTATCTTGCACTTGCTTTCAATCATGTAATGTTGTGACCACAAATTTTTGAGCACAAGTCCAGCAAGGAATATCTTACAAGGGATGATTTCTTGTCCTTGTCTTAGGGTTTTGCTGCTTGCATTACTTTCCCTTGACGTTGTTTTCTATGATGACTTGTATTATATTGTGGCTATCAACATAGTGTCCACTCTCTGTATCAATAGTCAAACGCTCTTTGGTTTCAATCAAAAGCATTTAAAAATTATCATAATTTCCATAAGACTGCCATAATTGTTGGTTTCTGCTAAATCTTGAATTCTTGTTGTCCAGCGTCCAGATAGGAGACTTGGAGATATGAGCATAATATAGACATGAAAAATGGGATGGACTGTATCATCCAAACAGATACCTTAGCTCAATGAGTTAAGTTTTGACTCTAGAACCTAAACAAAATGGGCATACTTGTTGATGCTTCTCCGTCAACTTTGCAGGTTTTCCTCTCTTGGGACCAACTTTGTTTAAATAGTAGATATAGCTAGGCTCATTTATTGATGGGCCATTTACATTATAGTACTTTATAATTGATTCCTTCTCTGGGCTAACATTCGGTCCAATGTCTCTTTCAACCCAACAAGCCTGTGGGATATAGACCCCCTTAAAGGTCAAAGGCTCAAAACTGTAGTAACTTGATATTATTTGAATTACCTTTTCTCACCATTTTCTTAGAATATTTTTTTAGAATGCATTTTCTTGGATGGTTAACTAGACGGGCAGGTGAGTTGTGATATGGGAAATCTAATTCCCTGCTTTATTTGATTGTAATAGTTTCCAAATTCTATTCATGTGAAAATATAAAAAAATTAATATATACAGAATTGCATTATATAATTATATAAAAATATACACACATGTATGTAAGAGGTGCTGAGTTTTCGCATTATTGAATCAATCTCCCATGAAGGAGAACAATTTGAATACATAAAAAACTTTCCATAATATCCAATCAAGTTCAAAAATAGCATTTGACAGAGACAACAAAAACTTCTAATAGAAAAACGGCTTCCTAAGCAAGAGCTGCCACACACAGCCATAGTATAATGATAATGCATTTTTTAACTGGACAATTTACTAAGGTTCGTATCTTCGTCACCCGCTACCATCAAAGGAGTGGATGCCCTCTTCTTGCAAACACAACCAATTTCCATACAAGATTACCAGAGTGGTTTCCGCAAATCACTGTCAACGAAGCCCACTAGCTTTTTCTTTTTCTTTTCAAAGTCGCATCATTCTTAAATTTTCATATTTTAGGTATCTTTACTTTATCAATAAAAAAAAGTATATATGCCTTAGGTAATAAAGAGCTTTTACTCCTTGAAGAGTTCTCGGATTCAAGTTCTCCTCTTAATAGTTACGCGTGTAATCTATTCAAAATAAATATAGTATTTTATAAAAAATTTACTTTTTTTTAATATTAATTATTAATATCGTGGCTTTAATAGCAATAATCCAATCACTGAAATTCTTAATATATATATATATATATATATATATATATATATATATATATATCTTTACTTTATGTGCTTAAATTTTTTTAATTGAAAATTTAACGTTTATACTTATTTTAAAATACTTTATGAGTTGAAGATGGAAACATTTTGTGTCGTGTCCTTAAAACCTTACCCTTAATTTTTAACTTTTCCCATCCCTCCAATCCCATGTGTATATAGTATAGTATAATATTTGTTATTGTAAGGATACTGAAAAGATTCAAACCCTATTAAGTGTAAATAATCAGCTGCTTTGACCCGTTTGATTTAGTATAATTATTCATAGCAGCTGTTAACTATTAGCTGTTGTTGATAATTATTAGCTGATAATTGATAATTGTCAACTGATAATTATTACATAATAATTGATTATTGTAAATATATGATAAAATTATTATTAATTATTATCTGTTAATATATTTAATAACTGTTAAGGATAATTTAAATATATATTTTATAGGTTAATTTATTCTTTTTACTTAAATAAGTAAATTTAAAATTTTTTTAAAAAAACTTCAAACAACAATTGTTTATTTACTTAACAGCTAACAGTTATTATAAAAAAAATAATTAAATAATTTGATACAGTTTTTTAGAACAAAAAAATTAAAAGTTGTATCAAAATTTTTTATCAAACACTTAAGATCGTCTAAATTAATCTTATAGCTGCTACTTATGGAACAGCCATTAGCTTATGAAGTTGAACACACTCATGGTATTAAAAGTTTAATAATCTTCGAGAATAATAACAAAAATAATTGAGATGTGCCTATTACATGTCCTAAAAATTTGCACAAGAATACATTCCAATTTAGGCATTAATGCGTTTATTATAGGCTAATTAGCATCTCTCCTTCCTTTCAATCTTTCCCTTAAAAACCAATTAAGGGTATTCACGATACACATGCAGGCGCAGGGGACAAAAGCAGATCGAGCTGCGACAATAACCAATCAGCCATGGAAGGGTATCTTAATTTTTAGCCACTATATGTTTTATTATTATTTGTCTGTTATTCACAATTAATTAAAAGATTTTAACTTCTTTATTTATTTTTTAAAAGTTCAATTAATTAGTTAGTTTTTCAATACATCTCAGGTTAGAGGTGAAGACTAATGAAGAAGCAACAAAAAGAGTACTGAACACAATTGAAATCCATCAAAAAAGCACTAGAAGACCTTGTCAATCTCAACTCACTCTTCGCCATTGCGATTTTTATAGTGCCAGTTTGGCACAGTTTATGAAAAGAAAAAAATAATTTTTTTGGGTGAGAACCTGATTTTAGTTCAGTTTATAGTGTTTGGTAAATATCAAAATTAATAAAAGCAATTATTTGAATAGCTAAAATTCAACTATTTGGATAAGTTAGAAATTGAAATTTTTTAAAATAGCTGAATTTTAGATTAAGCGCGTAGCTGATTTTAAAAAATTAATAAACAAAAATACTCTCATGAATTTATAAGCAATTTTTATATTATATTTTATTAAACACAAACATACAGTTAATTATTTTTAAAAGTATCACTTTTAAGAATAGAACTTTTTTTTATATGAAAAGTTATTTTCATAAACTGTGCCAAATTAAGCTATAATCTTATCCCTGTCCGGACACAGCCTGATGAACCGCGCAGAATTCGATGCAGATGTGAACCGTTTCTATTTTTATTTTCATTTTTTAATATTTATGATAATTAAATTACTCATACTTTTAATTTAAATTTATAATTTTAATATATAAAAAAATAAAAATATAATTATACATGTAATAATATTAATATGAATTAATAAAAAAAAATATTTGATAATTATTTATTAAATTAATATTTAAAAAATAAATTTAATTATAATTTAAAACGAATGAAAAAGAAAACAGAATTATTATTCATAAACATTAACAACGGTGAACATGATATAAATTCGAGTGAGGAAGCTATCGTGTGGGAATGTTTACGTATTTAAATTATATTTGGTAAACTATAATGAAATATAATGTAATATAATTAAATGTATTTTTAATATAATATTTATATTAAAAATTCATTTAATTATTTTACATTACATTTTATTATAACCTACTAAACGGTTCTTGAGTAGCACATCTTTGATTACAATAATACGAATCATAAATTTTATTAATTAAAAAATATTAATTAATAAATAAATTAATAATTTATTAATTTAAAAATAATATTTATAATTTAATAAATATATATTTAATTAACTTAAAATTTATTATATTTTATTAATTTTATAATCAATTCAGTATGAATAAAATAAATTGAATAAAAAAAATATACAATCAATTAAATACGAATAAATTAAAATGAAACAAAACATATATAATTAATTGAATATAAACTAAATGAATTAAATAAAAAAATATATGATAAATTTAATAAATTAAATAAAGTGAAAAAAATATAGTTACTTAGATTTAAAATAATATTTAGTCATATTTTAATATAGTACATATCATAGTTTATTATATATATGATATTGATAAATTATTAATTTATAATATGAATGTGACTATATAATTATTTAAATTTTTTTAAAAAGTATTATCTAGTAATATTAATTTAACCTATGAGCGATCGTAAAAAAATTATATATTATGAATTTTTAATTTATTGAATGTTAAATTATTAATGTTTTAGTACTGTATATATATATATATATAACTTTTCTTCCCTGTAATTTAGGAAAAAGTAATACTTATTTTTTTTAATAGTATGTTTTTTTTTTTTTGACAATTAAATATATGTAGTTTACGCGGTTAAATAATTTAATAATAAATAAACTAATAATATTAATTGTACTGACACAATAGTCATTTGTCGCTGACATGAATATTATTTAATTTTTATAATTGTTCACGTATAATCCACACATAACTGATGTGGTAATGTGTCAAAATTAAAAAATAAAAATAAATTAAAATCCTTAAAAAATTATAAGTAAAACTATTGGTTTCTCCCCCCAAATTTGAGTATTCTGAAATCCCTAATTAATTTTTGTATTTTGAAATCCCTTTTACTCTCTTTCTCACCGATATGTTCTTCCTTTCCCTTCTCTCTCCAATATTTGATTGGGCATTTTAGAAGCTTCATCGTTAGCAAGAACACCAGTAAATCACCATCTCCAAACTCCATCATAGTCGAACTTGAAGTCCGTTGTCAAACTTCACGGACCAGTGCGCATCCCGAGCTACAGCAACTCCGACATCACTCGGTCTTCTTCTCCGGCTTCACTTTTGGGTACGATAAATTATTGATCTGGCCCCAAGATTTTTTATGACAGTTTCACCATCTGGGTCTTTACCAACTTTCTCTGTTTTTTTTTTTTAAGGGTTAATTATTATTTATGTGTAAAATGATTTAATAATTTAAATTTTTTTAATTTTTTAAAAATATATTATATCACGATACATTATTAAATTATTTTATTTAATTTTATTATTAATTAATTATTAATCAATATTATAAAAATAATAAAAAAATAAAATAATTTTATTCTTTAATTTTAATTAATAATATTTTTTTTTACTTTAATTTTTTTTAGGATTAAAAAATATATTTTTAAATTTTTGATAAATTTAAAATTAAAAATATTTTTATTTTATTTTTTAAAAAATAAAAATTTGAATATAAAAAATTAAAAAATATATTTTTTAAAAAATATTTTTTACTTTTTATTTTTAAATTTATTAAAAATATGAATATAAATTTTTTATTTATATTAAAAAATTTAAGAAGAAATAATTTAATATCTTCTTAAATTATTTTTAAAATAAAAAATAAAAAAAAAATTTGTTTAAAAAAATATTTTTATTTAAAAATTTATCAAAAATATAAAAATAAATATTTTAACCTTAAATAAATTTTTTAAAATAAAAATAAAATATAATTAATTAAAAATAAAAAATAAAAATATTTTTATTTTTTTATTATCTTTATAAAATTAATTAAAAATTAATTAATGATAAAATTAAATAAAATAATTTAATAATATATTATGATATTTATTAAAAAAATAAATATATTTTTAAAAATTACAAAAAATTTAATATATTTAATTATTTTAAAAAGTAAATAGTAATTAACCATCGAACGTCCTTTATTTTCTGGTGGTATTTTGTTTGATTCTATAGCTTTGTGCTTTGTGACAGGTGGTGTACAGTTAGTGGTAGCTCCATTATTTGTTGCCAGTAGTTCCACTTTCTCTTTTTTTCTTTTTTGTTGATTTTTCTTTTTTTGTAGTGTACAAATTCAATTCCATCCAAACAAATTCACATTATTAATATATTCAATAAATCCAACAAATTCATAATAAAATAAAACTCATAAATTAAAACTCATATATTTGTGAGTTGGTTGAGAAAAGAAAAAATTCATATTTATAGATTTGAAATGATGAGTTGAATCTTTTACTCGTATATTTTATACATGAAAAAAATAAATAAATAAAAAGAAGAAGAATTAGAAAGAAAGGGAAATGGAAAGAAAGAGGAAATGGATGACACCAAAAAATGATGAAAAATCCTAGAAAAAATAAAAGATTGAATAAAAAAAAATAAGAAGAAAAAGAAAAAGAAGAAGAATCGAAAACGGAGAAAGGGGAAAAAGGATAAGGGAAAGAATAAAGGCACGAGAAAGGTGTATTTTATTATTTAAAATTACTTTTATTTTTAAATTTTTTTTAATATTTTAAAAAAATTTGATGAAAGAATTAAAATATTTATAAAACTAAAATATAAAGATTAAAATGTCTGATTTTTAAAAAATAAAAATAAAAATATTAATTAGAACAAATCTTAGGAATTAAAATGTATTTTTTCCTTTTTTTATTTTGTGGGAAAGGAAATTGATTTTGTGCTTAGTAAACTCCTTAATTCCTTATTCACTTTAGACAATTCCTTAATTCCTTCATCACTTTGCCTTTTATACGAATCGTTTTGTTTATAACTTCTTTTTAGGAATTTTAATTTATTTATTTTTAAATTATGACAGGTTACGTCAATTACACGTGATTAACACATGGACAATTATAAAAATTAATTAATATTCACGTCAGCGATAAATAGTTACCACGTCAGCACAATTTATTTGGTTACCTCATTTATCACTAAATTATCTTATGGGTAAGCCATAAGCCTTTAATTGTCAAAAAATAAAATAACAGATCTTTTAAAAAATAAATATGAAATCAGAATATATTTATTTGTACTTTCTCCTAAAATTTAATTAGAATAATGAAAAGTTAGCAAATTCTTTTATGGGTAAAATAATTGCGATTAGTCGGATGTATTTATTAAAATAACTTACTTTTTTATTAAGATCGGCATAAAAATATGTTATATATTAATGAAAATAAAACTAAACAGATATAACCAACTCCCTGCAAGATAACTCTATGATTTTCCACAGCAAAAATGGCCGTCCGATTAGAAATAGAAACATAATCTCCGTAAAGGGAACCAATGAACCATATTCCTCTCAAATCTAAATTTCTTTGAAATAATGAAAATATTGGTTAGAATACGAAACAATACAATATAGCGAAAACCATTGAGAATAAATAAATTAACAGACCAGAACCAACAAGTGCACCTAACGACCATATTGCATTCAGAGCCTCATGATTCCCACAAGAGATCTTCCCTACATTTATTTGCACCACATAAGCCACTGAAAATGACAATAAAATAATCCCAGCAATTGATGCCAGAACTGATAATAAGAATCCTAAGCCTCGAATTGGCTTCAAGATTGGACCATTCATTGTAGTGTGAAACATGTTGAGATAAACCTTGAGTGATTTGGCTACTAAACTTGAAAAGATAAAGCAACCAAATGAAATTATTTCAAATTCAATTACTCTTTTTCTCATTCTTGGGTCTGCCATGCATTCCGGTCGGATTTCGATGCTACTCTGATCATTAGGAGCTGCTGCGAAGGATATGCCTATAAACACCGCAATCGTGAAAAGTGAATTCACGCTAACAAGATCTTCTAGTGCTTTTAAATGGATATCCTTACGATCAACTCTATTATTATCCTCCTCCTCCTTGTAACTACTCACTTCGTCTTCATTATTATTTTTTCTGAATGGATATAATAATTAAAAATATATATTTTCTTACAAATTTACTTAACTATCATAAATAAATAAGTATATACAACAATTATCCAACTACGATCAAACAAAGGTTGGAGGAGATAGATACGTACTTGTGCATGGCAGTTTCTTTTTCTCTGTCTTTCTTCTTCTTTCGTTTACAAGTTATTCTGTTGCGTATTTCTAGTTAATTCAGGGAGCTGATCAAGTGGCCCGCAAATTTTCCGTGGCTATATTTTATAGTGGAATTATCTAGTATATAATGTTAGGGGGTGTTTAAAAAATGAAAATAACTGAAAATTAAATTAAATCAAATTTAATTTCGCTATGTATTTGATTTCATTAATTTTAAAATTTAGTTTGATTCAACTTATATTTTATAAATTTTAGTCTATTTGATTAGGTTTGATTTATGTTAAAAAAATATTCACTCACAGAGTTATTAATTTTTTTTTTTTTTTTTTTTTTGCATTTGTTGCTAAATTTATTTGTTTTGTACCACCGTGGAAATTGTAAGGCTATATATATGACTAGACAGAGATAAAAAAGAAATAAAAAAAGTTGGTTTGATATTTTCCCTAATTCTTAATTTCACAATAAATTCATATAAATACACCTTTATTTTAATTATATATAAATTTATTTTAATATTTATATTCTCATAATACCTAATAATTTCTCTAATTTACTAATCAAATCTAATTGGTTAGGCGATGAACACGAGTATACGACTAATGAAGGTCAAATGCTAACATGTTAGGTGATGAATGTCGTGTCTTGAGCCACGTGAACACATGGTTCAAGTCAACCAATAATTCCATTCTAAAAAGAAAAAAAAAATTCTACCTAGTGAAATGCGTATGTTTTTTATTGACATGTGCAAGGCGTGGTATTTTATTTTCATTTTTGGTCTAAATTAACAATATCATTAGTTTTTTTTAAGGATCTCGTGCAGCTAAATTATTATTTTTTTTAAAATGTCGAATCCCACATCTAATTAATAATATTTAAATCTGAAATTTCTAATATATATATATATCTTATAATTAAGTTAGGTCTTGGATATTAGTTTAATAAATCTTAATATGAAATTCACATTAAAGAAAAAAATGCTAACATTTTAGATGGTGAATCACTTATCTTTAGCCACGTGTACACGAGGTTCAAGTCTATTCTAAAAATAAAAAAAAAAAAGTTTACCTACATGTGTTTGTTTTTTATCGACATATACTAGGCTGTTATTTTATTTTCAATTTTGATCTAAATTAATAATATTATTATTTTTTTAAAATTTCACGCTATTAAATTATTTATTTTTATTGAGATATTCTACTTATTTTTATGAATCACATATCTAATTAAGAATATTCATATTCAAAATTTTTCAAAAAAAATATATATCTCTTACAATTCAAATTAGATTTTAGATATAGTTTAATAAATTTTAATATGAAATTCATATTAAACTTCATATATATATTTATATGTATTATATAAATTAAATACTTTTAAAATTTTTCTCATAAATATATATATTTATAATAACTTAAATACATAAATATATATTTTATTTTTATCAAATAATTTAAATACTATTATATAATTATTATAATAATAACTTAATAATAAAAGTCTTTAAAATTTTAAATATAGAAATAATTAGTTAATTAGTTAATATTTTTATCTGCATTCATAAAGTATTATAAATACAATATATTTAAAAAATAAAATATCAGTAACAACCACTAAGAAGAGAAAAAAGTAAATTTAATTTAATTTTTTTCTTATAAAAGCAAAAAAATGATTGTAAAAGTATACGGTATAAATAATATCATAACTTTTTAAAAAATTTTAAATAATTTTTTTAATATCTCATTTTTTATTTTATATATTTTTCTATGCGTTACATTATTTAAAAATATTGACTGTTAAAATATTTAAAAAACATAATATGATGTATAAAAATATGAATAAAATAAAAAAAAATATTAAATATGATAAAAAATTCGAATTGATGTATAATTGGTTCAAGTCAACCAATAACTCCATTAAAAAAAAAAAGGTTTACCTATGCGTGTTTGTTATTTATCGACATAAGTTAGGCTGGTATTTTATTTTCAGTTTTGATGTAAATTATTAATATTATTAGTTTTTTTTTTTAAGATTTCATGCGACTAACTTATTATTATTTTTAGATATTATAATTATTTTTATACATTGCACATTTAATTAGAATATTCGAATCTAAAATCTCTTAAAATATATATATATTTAATTATTCAAGTTAGACTTTAGGATTATTTTAATAAATCTTAATATGAAATTCATATTAAACTTCATATATTTGGGAATGAAAAGATGCTATTATTATGTTAGGCGATGAATGACGTGTCTTGAGCCACGTGTACACGTGGTACAAGTCAACCAATAATTTCAATCTAAAAAAAATGTACCTACTGACATGTGACATGTGTTTGTTATTTATTGACATATGCTAGGCTGGTACTTTTGAAAAACACAATACCATCTTTTATTTTTTAATCTTCAAATTAGTTTAAACATCGATTGAGTCACAAATAATAAATAATTAATAATTGGCCCATATTATATCGGATTTTAATTATTTTTTTTAATTAATTTATTTTTTTTAAATATTTGAACATTTATAAATTATTATTATTATTATTATTAAAATATTAATATTTTGATAATTTTGAATATTAATATAATTAAAATATAAGGCCGAGTTTATATATGGTCAATTAAAATAATAAAAAAATATTATATGGGTTTAAGTAAATTTTAATTAGAACCTAAATTATATGAACTTAATTAATATTTATAGAGTTGTTTGATACTAGGAACATCTATTACGTTCAACTTATATATATATATATATATAGTAAAAATATAAAATTGCCCCCCAAATATTTTAATTTTCGTGTTCTCAATATGTACATATAATGTTGAAAAATAAAATTAATCTCCAAAATGTTTAATTTATCAAAATATTATATTAAATTATACAAAATAAAATACAAATATAAATTTTATACTATAAATTTATTATATTATACAAAATATAATTGAATTTTGAATTTTATATTATTTTTTAGAGGTTATATAAAAATGTAAATATTATAAATATTTTGTTATTTATAATATTATTAACCTTTTAAAAAGTATATATGGAAACTTTTAAGATTTTTTATTTTTAAAATTAAGAAAATTAATAAATGTTTTATTATTAAAAAAAAATTTAAAGCTGAACAATTAAAATTCATAGAAAGACTAATCACTTTAAATATTTTGATATTATAATACGTTTTTACTAATTCTAGTGAAAAAAATAAATATTTCAATTTTATTTTAATTTTAAAGTGAAAATAACTATTATATTGTTTATACGAGAAGTGAATATTTTAGAATTGATTCCAATAAAATCATTCTAGATTCGTCATTGAATATAATGATATTAGAATCATTTTCAAGGTTGAATTTTTTTTTTAGTTTTGTCAGAATCAAATTTACATTATATAAAGACAAATTTGGGAGAAGAACCATCCTTAGAATCTAACTTTATCTTTATCCTGACTTGATTACTATATGTATATTCCAGCTCCAATGGAATTTTCAAGTCGTTCAATTTACATTGTTGAGGGAGTTTGTTGCGGTTGTGATTATTATTATTATTATTATTATTATTAGGATTAATTAATAATTAGTTTTTGAAATTTGTCAAAATTAACGAAATTGTCTATATATTTTGCAAAACTCACTATTTTATTCATATTTTTAGATTTTATGAACAAATTGATCATTCCGTCCACTTTTACAATTAAATATCTATAAAATAATTAAAATATTTTTCACTTGCAGGGATCACTTCGTTAATTTCTATAAATTTTAGAGACTAAATATAAATAATTTTAAACTTTCGATTATTTAATAAAAAAATTTTAAACTCGATTTTTTATAGAAATTTTTTATAATTATGAGTATATATAGAGAGAGAATGAGAGAGATAAATTATGAGTTTTATTTTAGGATAATATCCTTAATTTAAAAGAAAATAAAAATATAGTATTTTGGATATTAAAATTTATTTTCTATTTATTTTTAATTTTTGTTAATGAAATTTGTAAAAAAAAAAAAGATGGAAGGACTAATTTATATGATAAAACTAAAATATAAGAATTAAATAATAAATTTTAAAAAATATAAGAATCACTTTATTAATTTCAATAAATTTTAGAGATTAAATAGTAATTGATGCTTATTATTATATTAGGTGGTTACCTTAAAGACTAGAGCACATAAATAAACTCTCTCGTGTTATTATACAAGAGCTAGAAATTTACTTGAAGCCATATTGCAGGGAAGCTCCTGTGGCTAGGCTGTGATTTTTTTTTCTGGCAAGTGATAAGTGTGCCTTTCTCGCCCATAATTGAAACACATAACAAAGCAAAAATTCTGAAGTTTTAATTGTTGCGTTATATATATATATTTCAAACTTATAATAGTTCTAATTTGGATTAGTGTATTAAATTCAATATGAATTGAATCACTTTTTCTTTTCTGTTGCAGAAACAATTCAGCATGGCCCAAGACGATAATGATGTCATTGCAAACGAACCATTACTGCCGGAAAATGAAGATAATTTGGGCTGTTTGACCTGGATGAGCTGCTGTTTACAAAATGTCAAAGTCCCCGTTGATATAGCTCCGCGCCTTTGGACCCCGTTTTGCGGCTGTTTCCAAGATGCCAAAGTCATTGATAAAGCTCGGCGCCTGCCGACGCTGGATGATCCACTTTTATCTTTTGGTGACTTTCCATTTGATGAACAAGGTAAGGTCAATGTTGTTATTCTTTCAGCTCCTTAAATCTATGATGCACAAATTCCTGAGTTATGACCTAATTTATAAAAGCATCCCAACATTTTAAGAATTACATTAAAATATTCTTATAATCAGTGGATGATTTAGCTCAAAGATTGAGGGCGACATTAGAATTTTTAAAAAATTTAGAGGGGAAAATCATTTTCCTGAAAATTTATATATAACTTTTCAATATATATAGAGATTTTTCATAAATTTCTAGGGCCATTGCAACCATGACTTTTAAGATTTACTATTATTTATAATATCAATTATCCGTTTATCATTTGATAATTTCATCTAAAAAGTGAATATTTTCAATTAAATAAGAACATAAAAATATAATTTTACCCTCTCAACCTTTTTTCAGAAAATAAAATAAAAAAGCTTGTAATTTTAATCATGATGTCATGTATGTACTTAATGATATTTTCTTTGTATTGTAATTTTTGAAATACCTTTTTTTTTAATTTTAATTTTTGTGGAAAAATGGCGTGTAAGTGGTAATTTTGTCTTTTATGCGTTTAAACTATAAAGATATTTTAATATATTTCTTAAAAGGTGGAGATGTATTAATAAATTGTGTCCTTTTTTTCAATATATTATATCTTTAAAATATGTAATGCCAGTTGTAGACTTGCACTTTTTGTATATTTTAATCATATTTTTTTTTATTTAACTTGTAATTTTTAAATATTTTAATATATACAAATTATTATTATTATTAAATTTAAATATAGATTTTGATTATATATATATATATATATATGAAAAACATAATTACATAAAAAATTGATAAAATAACTTTATATAAATTAAAATTTTGAAGAAATTATTTGACACATGCGCAGGGAATTTGCTAAAAGACCTGGACCACTGCTACAAGAATAACTCAAATGTTAAGTACTTAGATGTTTATGTACCTGAAGATGGTAATGATGTGGTAGCCGGTGACATTGAGAAACTAAAGGTATTCACACATATCTCCTCGATGAAATATTTAAGCTTTATTTGGTACATTAATTGAATTGAAAAAATAAGAAAAATTAAATAAGAAAAATAAAGAGAAAATAAAAAAAAAAATTCTAATTTTTCTTGTATCATTTGGATCTTTTATTTATATTGAGAGAAAATTTAAATTCATTTGCTAGAATTTATCTTTCTAATCCCATTGAAAGATAAGTATTGAAAGATAAGTAACGAGGAGAAAAATAATGATATTTTTTTAATTTTATCAAAAACACTTTACAGTTAATAATTTCTCTCCAAAATAAAAATAATTTTTTTCTCTTAATCTTAAATGAGGAAATCACATTTCCTCTGATTTCATTTCATTTCTTTTTCTCGTTAGATAACCAAATGAATGAAATAATATTAGGTATTAGACTTATAAGAAGTTAAATTTTACAATATAAAATAACCTAAGTCATTTAGGTCGGATTACCCTCTTATTATAAGCTAACATATTTCTTATCATTAATTAATGTGAATAACGTAACACTCCCCAAATAACAATAGGATAATATAATTGGATTAAATTCAGTTGACACCCTTAAGTAATAATTAGGTAAAGTAATATAACACATCCTCAAGTGATATCTAGGTAAAATAATTGGGTTAAATCTGATTGACACTTGATAGTATACAATAGCTTTTATCCAGATCACTTGGGAACATAACTACACATAGAATATATTTGAATTTCAACTCTAATATCATGTAAAATTCTTTAAATCCTAAAGTTGAAATCAATATAATGTTGGGCTTCTCTCCTTACCTCAAAATAAACATAGGCTTATGAATGAAAATGCTAATTGATGGATTTTTTAACTTTATTTTTAATATGTTGGAGATAGAATCAACAAAAATAAATAAATTGTGAAACAAAAATAGGATATAAGTGGGTGTTCATGATATTTAAAGTAAGGATGAACAAAAGTTGGACAGTTTGTAAATGGGAAAAAATATAAATATATCTCTGAATTATAGCGAAAATATTATATTAGTACTTTTTATTTTCGAAGACATCTTGAAATCACAAAAATAAAATAAAGCGTCTTTTTTCCGTTATCTTCCTCTAACACAGTTTTCTTTTTATTTTTTTTATAAATATATTTAAATCTTTAGAAATTCATAAAATATTCATTTTAGATTCAAAATTTATAAATAAATAGTTAATAGAATTCTTGTAAAATATACTTCATTTTAACTTGTTAAAACTTAAAAAATATTTCTTTTCAATTTAGCACAAATTATTTAAACATAAATTTAATTTTCAAAAATTCTTAAGAATTATTATTTAGTTACCAAATTATAAAAATTATTGTTCTCATATTTTTCATCAAATATAAACTTAATTAATTATGTATATATACCCTAATCCAAATTAATTATTAATTTAATTAATTATATTTTCTTACCACTTATTAATAATTTAATTTTTTTTAAATACATATAATATATTTTCTTCAAATTATTTTATTAAATAAAATTTCAATTTGAAATGATTAAATTTAATTTTTTTTACTATTTATATAGTTAAAAGAATAAAATAATTAAAAGTAGTTTATATTAAGATTTATGTTAACTAATTTTAAGTCACATTTATATTTAATTTATATTTTTTAAAAATATTTTAATATATAATAAAAATTATTTTAAAATATTTTAACATGTGAAATAATTATAAATTTATTATATTTCACTTTTATATAACTATTTTAACATATAATATATTTTATATGTGAAATAACTATTTAACACATGACATAATTAAAATAGTAGTGGATGGCGATTAGGAATTTAAAATAATAGTGGATATACATAATAAATTATATGTACAATTTAGAAAAATATTTGTTTATAATGAATGTATACACCAGTTTAATAGTATAAAAATATATAAAGTAAAAAATTGTATCAATATTTTTTCACTAAAAAAATAAAAAAGTCATATTAATTAATTAAATATCTAATCACTTATTGGTTTGATATATAAAATAAGTCTTTACCTCTCAATGTAGTTAAATTTTTTTTATTTATTTAAGTAGAGGGAGAAATGAATTTTCCCATTAAAGTGGGTTCTAGAATTGCGATCTCTAATCCAGTTTGGTCATTTGCAGGTTACTTTCAACTATAATATCTATAATAAATTCCATACCCTTGTTGAAAGCAATAAATCAAATTCAAAACGTTTTTCTAAAGACGCGGACCTGATTGAACATCGCTTTGGCAAAGGTAAAATCGTAAGAAGAAAGATATTGGTGCTAATACAAAATTTTTTGTTTATATATAGTGTATAAATTTATTTTATATATTAAATTAATTAATGATGAAATATTTTGATTATTATAATTTTTTTTATTTTAATTATTGCAAAGATACCGACATTTTTCTTATTTAATGTATTTTTATATCAAGTATAGACAAGACTTATTAATATTAATATTATTTGCTCTTGGAATAAATAGAAATAGAGGGGAAATTATAGTATAATAATTAATGTGAGATTGCTTTTAATTTTTTTTTTAATGTAAATTAATACAGGATTTGAGAAAGGAATTCTAGGCATGAAAAAAGGAGGCATAAGAAGGTTAATTGTTCCTATCTCAAAAGTTAGTACATTTACAAGTACCTATTTTTTTTTTATTAGTTCACTATAAATTAACATGACCAATTACATTAACTAAACATTTATATATTTTTTTTCCCATGTCAGAAGGAACGAACAAATAAAAGGTTAATTCTCTACAAGGTACAATTACCTAAAATCAGTACTCAATTTATTTTTATTTTTCACAAGTTTATTTAATATAAATGAATTTTATAAAATATTATTAAATTCATATATTTCAAATTCAATATGAATAAAAAATTATTTGAAATTATATCTTACTAATTATTTCATAAAGTTGATTATATTATTACAAATTTTGACTTAATTCAAATTAATTAACTTTTTAAATAAATTATATACTAAATAATTAATTAGATACTAAATATAAAAAATTCATCATATATATATATATAATTTGTTAAAAATCTACATAAGTGGTGTTTTACAGGTTAGAGATTATGCAGTTTTTGATGTACATTTGATTGGATTTGGTGAATCACTTGCCGCTTGCATTAGAGATATATTTCCTTAAACAAATTAAGAGTTCAGGTTTCATTGGGTTTGGAAATTAAGAGATTCAATTATATATCCAATTTACATTTTTTTACCCTTTTATCTCCGTTTCTTTGAGTTGAAGGGTTGAGACTTGGGAGATTTAATAAATTGTATTTACGCCTACTTGTGTAATTTTTTTTTTTACCAAGTTGAAATAAATGGAGGACTTATCACTAAGCTAAACTATGTATCTGAATGCATATTACTTTTATTTTTCTTATACATTCATTTGATTTGATCACATAAATAAAATAAAAAATGAATTACGTTATCATAATATTATTGGGTTACTATTTAAATATTCAATGATTAAGTGTCTGTTTTTCAATGAAGAAAATTAGAAAATCAAATTTTTATTTTTGTCATGTATAAAAAAGACAATTACTACGTAGCATTTGCTATAATAATTTTATTAAATGTTACAAATTTTATTAGGTTATTTTAAATTATAATTACAAATATAAGCAATAATAATTTGGAAAGTCTTCTTTTTGTAAATCCATTTTTAATGCCATGCAAAATTAAGATAAAAATTTTATATTTTTCTGTCTGTGTGTGATGCATTTGGGATTACAGATATCTTCATGACTCTTGACTCTTGAGAGAATTTCATGAAGTTATGAAGAATTCCTAATGGCAATTTTGTATTTGAGATTTAGCCTAATTAATGTAATAGTTCATCTTTTTTGAGAAATTAAATAAATAATCATTAATTTATATTTCCATTAAATTCTTTAGTCATTTCATTTAATTTATGTATTTTTTCCATTAAATTTATATAAAAATACTATATATTAAAAATAAGTAAAAACTTATAATTAAAATATTTCCTCATTACATTTTAATCATTTAATAAGAAAATTTTAATTATTGAATTAAATTAATTTTTTTCTTATTTTAATATTATATACAAGGGTATTTTAGCAATTTTAAATAAATTTAAGGGAAACAAGTGTAAAAATAAGACATAATCACTAAAGAGTTTAATAAAAATAAAAGTGAGAAATTATTCAATTAATTTCTTAAAAAATTACAGCATTAATTAGGTTAAATTTCAATTTCAATCATGAAATAGTAATTTTTTCATTTCTAATACATATCTTATATTAGATAGTCCACATGGAGATATTGATAGATAAATATGGATTAAGCAGAGGTGGAAATTGCATTTAAAAGAATTATACATTTTTTTTTTTTATTTTTTAACTTAAATTTTCATGTTATTTATTATAATAATATCACATCAACTATTAATAACCCTTCAAGAGATTTTTATTGAGTGGGGATTATTTATCCTTTTTTTTCCCCTCACATTCATTATGTACTGTATCTTTCTTTTTTTTTTTTTTTTTTTTTCTATAAAATTTTAGCAATTAATATTTTTCATAAATAATATGAACACATAAAAAAATATGAGGTTAGAGATTGAGACTTTTTTCTGGAGCAGGTGTTAGGCATTAAAATTAAGTATTTTTATTAGTATTTTAAGTATCATTTTGTACTTAATTAATTTAGTTTCTGTTTAAATTAGATTAATTTTAATATAGTTTTAAATTTCAATTTCAAATTAAGATTTAGTAATATTTTGATAGATTTAATAAGATTTAGATTTGATTTTGATTTTGATTTTGTTTAGATTATTGATTTTGATTATGATTTTATTTCTATTTGATTTGATTTTGTTGTGAAGTTTTAAAAATTGAAATTTTGGATTTTCAGTTTGGAAATAATCTTCAGGAGTGGAAATACCAGGTACCGGTATTTGGAGCCACTACCCGGTATTTGGAGAGGAGGAAC
>CANXYC011286075.1:0-10968 GCA_948193065.1 Aleurites moluccanus | reverse complement strand
AAAAGTGAAAGGAGTGAAAAGAATGAGGCACCTCACCCCTATTTATAGATTTTGAGAATCTCAGAAATGACCGTTATGTCCCCATCCTGGCCAAAAACAAGGAAACTTGTGCTTTCGGAGCCATTCAAGTCGGAATCAGATGCTGTCAATTTTGTTCGATCCGTAGGATTTTTCCCTACCCATAGAGCTATCATTCGTCCAGATCGAACCTCAGGAGCATCTATAAAATCAAAAAATGATAGAAATGAGAAAATGCCAAAAAAATGAAAAGTCGACCGGAGTTGGATAAATCATACTTTGTATGCCTCCGGGCCCTGCAAGGCACGGTTGGAACACCTCATTTTGTTCCAAAATAGACAGGAATGGCCCAGTTCACCTACATCGCGTCTGTCATTCAGAATAGATAGCCACGATGGGGGGCAACTGTGAACCCTCATTTTTACACCCCTCGGACTCGCATCGACCCGAACGACATTCCCCGGAACCGAACCCGCACCCAGACTGACCCGGAACGACCTCGGAGCGCTGTCGGGCCACTGTTGCCGCCCTCCAGGCTTGGCAGTGCCACCGGTGCCGCCACCCCCTCTGGGCGGCAGCTACCAGGCCCAGTAATTCCATGGGGCGGCCCCGCCCTCCCTCAGGGCCTGTGCTGCCCTATGCCTGTGGTGGTGCCGCCCCCCTTTCTAGCGGCAGCGACGAGCTTCATCCGACTTTTTGCAGTTCCCACATCGAAAGTGGACAGGAATCGACCCCTGGAGTTCCTATTATAAGTAGAGGGCCTTCCCCCACCTTCAAAACAACAACGAAGGAAAAGCAGCCCAAAATAAGCAAAAGGCAAGGAAAAAGGCCAAGAAATCGTTTTCATCACTAGATTTCATCTTTTTTCCTCTCCAAGTGATATTTTCTTCTTTTTTAGCTCTCTTTCGATTTAAAAAAGTTGCTAATAGGGGCATATTGAGCCTCTCAGTTGAATTTTTGCTCGAAGCAAGGTCCCGACTCATCGTCTCGAGGCGTCATCCAATCAAAGGTGGAACTACGCTCCGGAAGAGCACTCCGCCCGCCAGCATCCCTCGAAGCTGGGGCCAAGGTACGTTTTCTAACTCATCTTCTTTATTTTGGTAGAGCATTAAAATAAAGAATCAAAACATGATAAATTGGGCATAAAATCAACCCTCCTTCTCGAGAAGGAAGAACTGTGTGGGTTTTGATTCCCATTCGACGGGATACGCAGGCAAGCTGTATGAAACTTCAAATCCAAAAAATGACAAAACCATCCATTTTCTCTTAAATTATTTGTTTAAACTTTATTTGTTGTATATTATTTTGGGAATGTGTGATCAACCTAGAACCCATAAGGGCTAGAGTTGATATCCCTTATTTTTAAGGTATTTAAGATGTAATAATTCACTTTTATCGCTTTCTTTTAATTTGCTTTACTTATATTGTTCATCAATTTAATTATTTGTTCATGCATCCTATATGTCATTTCTTTAATTATTCATGAAAATCATTTTAAATCAAGGTTAAAATTGAAAGCCAAGTTCAACCGAAAACCTAGTTCCCGAATCCTCTTTGGTTTCAAGGACTAGTGCATTTTTCCTTTGGGATAAAATTGGAGTCAAAATAGGTTTTTACCTTAAATTTTCCCAACAAAAATAACTTAAGGTGGCGACTTCAAAACAATCAAAATCATTTTCGAATAAAAGGCACCAAGCTCGTCTCCTCCGTGAGAAATTGCCCTTATATGAGCGCTCCGATGCCCCGATGCTCCTCTTCCTTCGAAGAGCGGGCGTGCCCAGCCGGCGGCGCTCGGGCGAGGCGTCACACTAAATCAAACATAAAACTAAAGAAATCACATCATTACCTCAAAGTGAAGATTGGGCCGAAATTCTTTAACCAACCAATCTTGAAATTTCTTGATTTTTCGAGCAAACCAAGGATGGAAATCTATGAATTAATGGTTTAATTCAAGTTTTCTTAAAAAATTTGCATGAAATTTTGGTGGAGGAATGGCTAGGTGGTTCAGCCAAGAAAGATGGGAGGAAAAAGATGACCAAAATGTCTAAGTGTTGCTTATATACTAAGTTAAAAATGGCAAATTGCATTTAAGTCCTTAAACTTTTCATAAATTATACTTTGACCCCAACTTCTTCTTTAATTTATTCTGACAATTTTGTTGGGATTTAGATTTCAAAGTGGGGATTCAAATAGCTTATTTTTATTTATACTTTATTATAAAAATAGTTTTAGAGCCATTCTGAAACTCAAACAACCGATTTTCCACTATACCTCCAAAGTTTCATTGATTTACGATTTTGCCATTACTTACTGTTTTAGTGTTCCTAAACATTTTTCACTTCTTTCTTTTCACCATAATTACACATAAAATTATATGATTCTTCACCCCCCGGTTAGAATCAAAAATTTATCTGTCGATCAGACTACTATTTCCTCGGCAGTGTTATTGACACCGATGTTTTTCGAGACAGTATCTCATATGCATTCTTACTGTGTCTCAAAAATTATTTTTAGTTATTTCAATGATTTCAAACCAAAAAATTATAACAATAACATTAAATTATGGTAGGCTTTTCTAGTGTATTACATTTTACCCCCTTCAAATAAATTCGTCCTCGAATTTAAAATAAATACATAATTCAATGTTGGAACAGGAATGGATACTTGTCCTTCATGTCCTGCTCACTTTCCCATGTGCACTCCTCCATCCTCTGATTCCTCCAAGAACTTTTACCATTGGGATCTCTTTATTCCGCAATTGCCTGACTTGTCAATCAACAATCTCTACTGGTAGCTCCTCATATGAAAAGTCTTCGTTAACCCTAATATCTTGTACCTCTAATACATGTGATGGATTAGGTACATACTTCCATAGCATAAAAATATGGAAAAATGGATGAATATGGCTCAAATTAGGTGGAAGAGCCAATTTGTATGACATATTGCTAATCTTCTCAAGTATCTCAAATGGGCCTACAAATCTTGGTGATAGCTTCCCTTTCATCCCAAATCTCATAACACCTCTCATTGGTGAGATCTGAAGAAAGACATGGTCATCGACTGCAAAATGAACATCCTTCTACTTTGGATCGGCATAACTCTTCTGTCTGCTGAAAGCAATCTTCATCCGATCTTTAATGATAGGCACCTTTTCCATTGTTTCCTTTATCAATTATGGGCCCTCTAACAGTTTCTCCCCTGGTTCTACCGAACATATTAGGGATCGACATTTCCTACCAAACAGTGCTTCATATGGAGCCATTCCGATAGAAGAATGGTAACTGTTGTTATAGGAGAATTCAATCAACGGTAGATACTGATCCCAGTTACCTTTAAAATCCAGAACACATAATCGCAACATATCCTTCAATGTCTGGATAATCCTCTCTGATTATCCATCAGTCTGTGGATGGAAAGCCATACTGAACTATTATTGAGTACCCATAGCCTCTTGGAACTTCTGCCAAAATCGAGAAGTAAACCATGTACCCCTATCTAATATAATCATCATGGCACTCCATGAAGCCATATAATCTTATCAACATAAAGTTGTGCATACTGAGTTATTGAGTAGCTGGTCATAACCTCCAAGAAATGAGCAGACTTCGTCAATCGATTTACAATAACCCATATAGAGTCATAATCCCGTGTAGTCCTTAGTAAACCGACTACAAAATCTATAGTAATTTGCTCCCATTTCCACTCTGGCAACTCTATCTCCTGAAATAAACCAGACGGTTTCTGATGCTCAAACTTAACCTACTGACAGGCTAAGCATGTAAAAAGAAACCGAGCTATATCCCTCTTCATATCAGGCCACCAATAAAAATCTTTCAGATCGTGGTACATCTTTGTAATTCATGGATGTACACTATATGAAGAATAATGAGCCTCTTTCATAATCTGGTCTCATAGTCCATTAATTGTAGGGTACACATATCCACTTCCCACAATGCAGTACATCATTCTCTACTATGAACTCTATTGCCTTACCATTTTGAACTTCTCCCTTTATTTTCAGAAGGTATGGATCTCTATCCTGTGCCACCTTAATATGATCAATCAATAGTGGCTTAACCCGAAATTGGGCTATCAGAGCCTGGTGACGATCCTAGGATCCCAAATCTAACTCTACACCAATATCAGCTAACTCTTTCATCTCATGGATCAATGATCTCCTGGAAAATGAGATGTGAGCTAGACTGTCCATAGACTTCTGGCTCAGTGTATCCGCTACTGCATTAGCTTTACTCGGATGGTAAAGGATTTCACAATCATAATCCTTAAGCAGTTCAACCCATCTGCGTTGTCGGAGGTTCAGATCCTTCTGCTGAAGTATATACTGTAAACTCTTATGATCAGTAGATATCTCACATTTAGACCCATACAAGTAGTGTCTTCAGATCTTCAATGCAAACACTATTGTTGTCATCTCTAAATCATGTGTCGGATAGTTCATCTCATGCTTCTTTAATTGTCGAGAAGCATAAGCAATCACTCTCTGATTCTGCATCAGAACACACCCCAATCCAACTCGAGAAGCTTCACAATACATTATAAACTTCTCATCCTCCGATGACAATACTAACACTGGAGCTCTCATGAGGCAAGACTTCAAAGTCTGAAAACTGCCCTCACATTCATCAGTCACTGATACCTCTCCTGTTTTCGAGTCAGCTTTTTCAACAGAGCAACAATTCTAGAAAAATTCTTCATAAACTGTCTGTAGTATCCTACCATACCAAGGAAACTATGGATCTCAGAAACACTAGTAGGCTGAGGCCAATTTGCAACTGCTTCAACCTTCTGAGGATCTACCTTAATACCATCCTTACAAACCACATGACCAAGGAAACATATTTCAGTTAGCCAAAATTGATATTTAGACAACTTAGAATACAGCTGATGCTCTCGAAGTGTCTGTAGTACTATCCTCAGATGCTCTTAGTGCTCCTCCTCACTCTTGGAATAGATAAAAATGTCATCAATGAACACTATGACAAACTTATCCAATAATGTTTTAAATACTCGGTTCATCAGATCCATAAATGTAGCCTATACATTAGTCAACCCGAATTGGAATACCAGGAACTCATAATGTCTATACAGGGTCCTGAAAGCAATCTTAGGTACATCACCCTTCTTGATTCTTAACTGATGATATCCAGATCTCAGATTAATCTTTGAAAATTTACTGGCACCTTGCAACTAATCAAATAGATCATCTATCCAAGGCAATAGATATTTGTTCTTCGTTGTCACCTTATTCAATCGCCTATAATCAATGCACATCCTCAGAGAGTCATCCTTCTTTTTAATGAATAGCACTTGAGCACCCCACGGAGAATTGCTCGGTGTAATAAATCATCTATCCAATAACTCCTGCAACTGCACCTTTAACTCTTTTAATTTTGTTGGTGTCATTATGTATGAAGGAATGGATATCGGATCAGTACCTAAATACACCTCAACTTTAAACTCTATCTCCCTATCTGGGGGTAATCCTGGAAATTCATTAGGAAAAACCTTAGAGAATTCCTAAACCACTGGTATATGATCAATCTCTGTGGAAGTCTTATGCACATCTATCATATGAGCCAGGTATGATGAATAACCCTTTCCTATCATCCTTCTAGCCTGGATAACATAAACAAAACTAACTCTAGATTCATATCGATCACCTAGGAATTTAAACTCTGGTTGCCCCTCATACTGAAATTTAACCCTCTTCTCATAACAATCACTAATAATACGATGTGTCGTTAGACAATCCATACCAAGGATCACATCAAGCTCTAACACAGGCAGTTCTATCAAATCAGCACGCAAAATATTATCATCAATCTCAATCACACAATTAGGGTAATAATAATTCACTTTTACACTCTCCCCCATAGGTGTAGCTATCTTTAGATGCTCACTTAACAATTGTCTCTCTTTATTCAACTTAGGTGCAAATAGTGGTGAAACAAACGAATGTGTATCACCAGAGTCAAACAATGCATCAGCAATCTCATTTTGTATTAAAATAGTACCTGTGACCACATTATCCGATCTCTGCGCCTCCTAAGTGTTCACTTTAAAAACTCGCCCCTGTCCTCTGCATGTTGGGGCCTGACTACTGCTCGGTGCCTGTCCTTTTCCTCTGCCTCTACTAGGAGCCTCTCTAGCAAAATTTTGACTCATCTGAATAGTAGGCTAAGACACTGTAGCAGATGGCTACTGATCACTCTACAAAGGACATCTGCTGATGAAATGACCATGCTGCCCACATTTCAGGCAGGCACCTGTTTGTCGCTGACACTTACCTCCGTGCCTTCTACCACAGAAACTACAAAAAGGCACACTGGGCATCTGTGCAGCAAGTCTAAAAGAACCCTGAGACGCAGATGCAGACTAAACTGAAGGTCCTCTACTCTGTGTCCTCCTCCTCTGACTGCTAGACGGAGGTCTCTGATTAAACCTAGGCACTGGCTCAATCTGTCTAGACTGGGAGCTTCTCTCCCCTCTCTTGCCCTGTGATCTAAGTCCTTCCTCTTTTGATCCCTCTTAGCTCTCTCTGACTTGTACTTTTCTTTCATTTGATTGGCCTTATCGATGATAGTAGTCAGAGATGTGAACTCTGTAGCAAGTAGAGCATTATGCAATGAGACATGCAAACCCTTCCTGAACCTACTGATCAAATCCGCCTCAGTGAGAGCAATCTGGATAGTATATCTACTCAATCTGATAAACTCCTCAGCACACCCCTGAACTTAGGCAAATTTAGCTTCAAAAGGCTAAACATGGAAACTCCGCCCTCATCTATAACTCAGCAGGCTCCCTGTATAACAGGCTCTCCTGGAGATGGAGTAGGAACTGCAGGAGCAACAGGAATTGGTATTGGTGCTGGTGGCGGCGGCATATTCTATCGTTCCCGCCTCAATTCAGCTAATTCCTGACTCAATTCCATCATCCCCTACATCATCTCCATCCTCCAGGGGTCATCACTCCTCTTTGTCTCCTCTGTAGTCAGTCAGCATCTAGACGTTCCCTCTGAAAACTCCCTAACAAGAGACTCATTAGAGGCTACCTCTGTCTCTTTGGTATCCCTGTCTCTATCATTGGACATCTCTGTCAACTGTCAGAAAATAAAACACGTACTCAGTACATTACAAAATTTCAAAATACTTATACATATTTGACGAATACAATAAAAGATGAAATAGGAATTCATATGCTCCATGGTTTACTTAACTCTACCAATACTAAACCTAGTTACTATTCCTCTATAACCTAGTTACTATTCATATATAACCTATGCTCTGATACCACCTCTGTCATGTCTCATTTTTATAATGCGACGGACCTAGGATGCAGGAGATGCCAGAGGCGACCAACACTTATAGAACCGAGTATCACATACAATCATCAATTACTATCAATAGTTACTCTTCATTCTGGCATTTTGTAATCTATTTGTAATTCTTACTGCAAGTGATTGTAACATTCATCATATCATGCCATATCATTAATTATACTCCATAATATGCCATACATATATGTTTATAAACTAACTATACCATATACAACCCATGGAGCTACTAGAATATAGACATACAAAATACAGTGTTTAACATAATTACACTGTTACTAAAGTAGCAGAAATCCACAGAGATATCAACAAGGGGAATTCTGCCTCCTACTTTGTACCTGGAAATAGGAAACAATGAAAGGGTGAGTATATAAGATATTCAGTAAATCTAATATGTATCTATCATAAATAAGAACTTGAACATCAATAAAGGATAGACAGATGAAATAATAATGTCAATCTACCAAAAAATATCAGAATACAAAATTAAGTTACAGTAAATGACTGTATAAGTAATAGTCAGGCTAATGAAAAATATATCACATGGATAAGACAAATATAGGGCCATGAAATGCATATAACATGTATCATCATGTATCATTGAACATAAGACTGATCAGGTCTTATGGCTAGGATTGTTAACCCTTCCCTGCTAGGGTATCATTTTATAATGTGTACATTGCCGATATTATGTACCCACTACCCTATCAGAGCGGTAGCTCTGTCAAACCATATCGGAGTCAATAAAAGTAAGGAACAAGTCATTAGATACCATTACACAAAATGGTATCACCAAGTATCAATAACTCAATATCAATCAATTAAAGTTGCAATATAATCAATAGAATAGCAATAACAAGTAGATATACAATGACAAAGAGTTTGGTAATTAATAATTGGAAGAAACATAGATTGGTCATACATGAAAAAAAGGTTGGCACAATTGGTGTGCCAATGTCGCTGGCAACGATGGCATTGAAATGGTAGGCCTATGGATGAACAATTGATAGGCCTATGACAAAATGAACTAGACATTTCATCAAACACTTGGTGTGCAACAAAGAATGGACAAATTGGCTAAGTTATGGTGCAACATTGATATTGCCCATTCAATCAACAAATAGTTCACCATGTAGGAAACACAACAAACATCAAATTTGCCTACATTAAACACAATTAAAAAGGATCAAAATGGCATGGAAAAACCATAGGAAAATAAGCAAAAATTAAGGCAATGAATAGCAACATAGGTTCGGCCAAAAATGGGATTTCAAAGGAGAATTCCAATCAACATTTTAACATATAAGGCATGTTATTTGATGCATATAAGACTCACCTCACACTTCAAATGAGTTAGAAAAATTGATTTTCCACCTAAAGCTTCAAAGGAGACAAAATTGGCAACTTTCCAAATCTTGATTTTCTACTTCAAACCAACCATAAATAATTCATCCATTAGCCTCCAATTAACATATTCTAAGCTTAATTAATATTAACTAATACAAAATCAAAGGTTAATTTCATACAACTTCAATCTAGGGTTTGGAATTGGGGAAATTCTAACAAATACAACAATTGATGCAATTAATAACAAAACTCATTTTAATCGTCATCTAAAACATCTAAATCAAACATAAAAATAAAGAAATCACATCATTACCTCAAAGTGAAGATTGGGCCGAAATTCTTTAATCAACTAATCTTGAAATTTCTTGATTTTCCAAGCAATCCAATAATGGAAATCAATGAATCAATGGTTTGATTCAAGTTTTCTTTAGGTTTTCTTAAGAAATTTGCATGAAATTTTGGTGGAGGAATGGCTAGGTGGTCCAGCCAAGAAAGATGGGAGGAAGAAGATGACAAAATATTTCTAAGTGTTGCTTATATACTAAGTTAAAAATGACAAATTGCATTTAAGTCCTTAAACTTTCCATAAATCATACTTTGACCCCAACTTCTTCTGTAATTTGTTCTGACAATTCTGTTGGGATTTAAATTTCAAAGTTGGAATTCAAATAACTTATTTTTATTTATACTTTATTATAAAAATAGTTTCAAAGCCATTCTGAAACTCAGACAATCTATTTTTCACTATATCCCCAAAAGTTCCATTTATTTACGATTTTGCCATTATTTACTTTTCAATGTTCCTAAAAAATTTTCATCTCTTTCTTTTCACCATAATTACACATAAAATTATATGATTCTTTGCCCCCTGGTCGGAATTAAAAATTTATCTGTCGATCGAACTGCTATTTCCTTGGCAGTGTTATTGACACCAACGTTTTTCGGGACAGTATCTCATATGCATTCTAACTGTGTCTCAAAAATTATTTTTAGTTATTTTGATGATTCCAAACCAAAAATTGATAACAATAATATTCAATTATGGTAGGCTTTTCTAGGGTATTACACCTGTCAACATCACGACTGATTTATTTTAAATATAGTCGTTGGAAAAGTTTTGGAGGCAAATCTTATGTTAAATATAACCATAACGGTGACATTTAATCACAATTCATTAAAGGCTATAAATACATGAAGATTTGATGTTCAAACAACAAGAGAAGCACATATCTTAAGAGAAATCTAATTGTTGTAGTTCAAACTCTATTTTTCATATTTTCTGAACTCTTTGAACTTTACTTCTTTATTCTTAGAGTTCTTACTAGCTTTTGCTAGTCTTAGTTATTCATACTTCATTGTATATATTTTGAATAGCCTTGTATAAGTTTAGAGATACTTAGAAATCTCTATCTCTATTATTGAGAGTAAAAATCTGAGTCGTAACTCAGTAATCTATTGTAATTGATTTAGGTGGTGCACCCGCTTCTAGTGGAACCTCAATATTGATATTGAGGGAAATGGACGTAGGAGAAGGAATTCGGCTTCGAACCACTATAAATTGGATGAGCTCTCTTAACCTTTCTCCTTTATTATCTCTTGCTATTTGAAATTAATTTACCTATTGTATTTTAGTTGTGTATTTTCTTCAAGATTTTTTTAAACTCCTATTCACCCTCCTCTAGGAATATTGCCATATTAGTATTCACACTATACAATGTTGATCACGTGTTAAACAAGCTAATATTAATTTTGTTACAAACTAACTAATGAATAAAAAATTTATAACAAACTTCTAACAACTTTAGTGTTGACGTGGCTTCAATGCTGATGTGGCAAAAATGTTGACTTTGTCTTCATTTTTAACTTTATTTTTTACACTCCCCCTTAAAATGAGCATATATATTCATTATGTTCATCTTGCCAATGTCACGACCCAACCCGGGAGTCGCGACGGTCCTAGGGTACGGGTGTTGCATAAGCGATCAGTACCACAAAGAACCCAAATCAATTATCTATATGGCAGGCATTACAATAACAAGCTCATTATAGCTAAATAATTCATAAAAATCTGGGCAACATCTCCTTTGTATAAGGAGTATGCCCCAAAACAACAACACACAAAAATAGCACTTCTATAAACATTCCATCAAATATCTCCAACCATGGATCCCTCTGGATCTCCAATATCAACTCCATATGAACATATTTATTCATCAAAATCCACAATTATTATATCATTAATATAATCA